>QKQZ01000090.1:0-60858 GCA_003595255.1 Solenopsis fugax | reverse complement strand
TTGGTGAATCGTTAGCGAAACCGCGTTCTATGTAAGAGAGGAAATATATGATTGTTACGAGTGCATATCTAATAGTAATTCATCTCCCCCGCCTCTGTACTCAACGTGTGCTTCGCTGTATTAACAATTCGTGTCACTGAGACAAGCCATTCGGAAATTCTCGCTATAATAATCTTACAATATGGTTACACCGAAGAAACTGTATTCTTGAGAATTTTCGTCTTGTTTTAATAGTAGTTATTCTAGAAAAGGTACAAAAGGATTTTCTTAACTGCAGAAGAAATTTTTCTAAAGAATAAATTAGTAGCAGATATTCTTAAATTGTAAAAAAAATCGTTCAAAACATATATTTATGCAGTTTTGTGAAAGATGTAGAAATAAGGGCGCATTGTGATGACACAATTGATTATAGATGTTCTCGACAAATATATGTGTAGTGCGAATTAAACCTCTACGTTTGTCGACGATTTGGGAAGGAAGCAACATAGTTTCTTAACGTTTAACAAAATAGGAACTCTTTAATACTTTTTAGTACTACAGCACGTGGCTGAATATTCGACTAGCTACCTGTCTTTTTCTTCCGGTTCGCGCCGTAGAGCGTTCGTAAACGCATCTAGCCCGGCTTGTCCAATCGGCGGACGCCACATGATCGTCTATTGTCTTCCATATGACAGATAATTTTGAAATATGATATGAACCCTTTGAAACTACCTGACTTTTCTGAACCCATTTTCCCAGGATTCGGTATGTAGAATAAAATCAATAATAAAATTCTTGCTCCCGACTTTCTTAAATTTTTTGAAAAGTAAATACTTGACACAACTGATCGTTCCATGGAATTGTGACACTGATATGTCAAAACTTATCTTTATAAGATATCAATGACAAATAGATGTTATTAATACGTTTCATTCCGATTATATTTTGAAATATTTTTAGGATATTTAAGGGAAACGATCTCAGTAATGAATAGGGGTGGGATACAAAATTTGTTAATTATAATGTCAGACTGCTGAACCTCGATTTTTAATATCACTTTCGTGACACTTCACGACGTGGAGAGACACCACCCAGCATTTACTAAACATGATCCTAACTCGAGATTCGTTGGCACGCGGACATTGAGCCAGGAATCGTGAGATTGACCCCGACTTCAACATTGCTCCGAATGCAAATCGGATAGTTTACACCAACGCAACGGCTCGAGACGCTTTCAGATTACGTCCTCTGATGCATGTTCGAGGACGCCTGGCGACAGCGCGAATGTCAGAGTGTGTTAGACCAATCTAGAAAGTGACAGAGCGCTTACGTAGCAATGCCTCGTGGTTGAATTACGATGGAAAATTTACTTTATTAATTCCTTTCATGTTAAATAAATAGGGAAAATGAACGAAATACTGTCAAATGCACGCCTCGTTAAAACTTCGACATAAACAGTAGCAAATTATGCAAAATTTTAGGGAGCTATTGAAATGATTATTATCGTAACTGTCGTTACCGTGGTTTCCAGCATACTTGAATAAACAATGGCTCGATGGATACGATTCAATCAAACGTACGTAATGAAGCGTACGTATTGTCATTACTGTTTATCGTGTTTTCGTTCAACACATTATGCAAAGAGAAAATTTACATTCAAATACATTCTGACATTTCGAAATTGGTTTGCGTTACGCCTGATTATAGCGAGGAGGGGGGGTGGGGGAAAGCTTTATAATTCGCGGACGTATACAATAAAATCCCTGTTTTGCGTCGATCTACATATTCTACACTGCGAAAGCGCTGACAATAGAATAATATCCATTAATTCGCTCGGTGTATTCGCTAATAACCCTTGTCTAATCACGTAATCTATTAACAAGCGTGGCTACTAGCGCAGCGGAATTCCTTTGTACGGTTTATACGTTAATAGCTGACCTCCGTATTACAGGGATCTGTAATCGACGCAATGTATGTTACTTATCGGATTGTTCCGGATAGTTTGGGGAGTCTGTGATTTTGGTCTCCTCAAAATGACATCACGTTCCTCCCTTCCTCCCTCCCCCTATCGGAGCCAATGTACTGTCACCGACATAGTTGAAACGTGATATGCCCTGCTACCGGATCTGGAACTACGTTGGAAACTCCGTTTTCACAAAGGCACCAACGTGTAACAAACGCTGCATGTAGCATACTTGTCCTCTTTGAGGAGAAGAACGTAGCTAACAACTGTATGGTATTTTTACTGAGCGTTACGCGCATTTCACTATAGAGAGCCGACGAAAACTTCGCATTTCTTACGCTTTTTAATATGAAATTTTTACCGTCGCAAAGGAAAAAATATTTACACGTTAACATCCGCGAATGAGAATATTTTCCCAGCTTTTCACGAGTTGGCAGTTAAATGTCCGTCGATTGTTTTTACTATTTGCGCTGCACACAGGGATGGAAATTATTAATTATTTCTTTCTCTTTAACATATTTGTGCGCAAAGGTCGCGCAAGCCTGAGAATTTATGACAAGGCCCGGTGAAAATTCTCCGGTGACCCGGCGACTAGAAGATATGAATCGCGAAGGAAAGAACAATGCTCGCGCGAATTTAAAACCATCCAAGATGGCGGTCTAATTAAGAAGCAACCCAAGGTAAATATGAATGTTAAGCGGAAGCAGTACATAAGAAAAAGGGCGCGGGAGGAGAGGAGCGGGCGAATTACATAGTTCATCCAGAATGTCAAGACTTCCTCCTCGTGCATCATCTCCTATTTCTAAGTGGAGAGATAAGACTGCTGTTGTGCATTATAGATAAGCGTACATGAAAGCATGCAAATCTGCAGCATTTTAAACTCGTATTTTATTCATTACAAGCGCTGACGTTGCAGTTTTAAAACAGCACAAAACAAGAAACTGCAAATATTTCGTCAAAAATGTGTCTTCAGTTTATCTGAAAGCTCACCGCGCAATTATTTCATAAACAAATTTCTTGAAATATTTCTAAAACTATTGACGTATTTTATTGCAGCAAACGTAATTCCTGATTTCTATCTAAATTAGATGAGTCCCTTGTTCTTATTTTTTGAGATGGAAGAAGTAATAACGTCGTTACAACGCGGCGGAATGTTTAGAGAAGAGGGGACACAACGAGGTCTCCGATTTCACTATAGAGGGAGAGAATTACTTAAATCCGCGTCTCCCTATGCTACGGACAAATGTCGCCAAAAGTCGTAAAGTGGCAAGATGGGGTGAGCGGCAATAGGCACGTGGCTTGAAATTCCCCGGGATACAATTTGCAAATGCCCTGCCGAAATAACCTCTGGCGTATAGCTACCGAACAGAATTCCCCATGTTGGATCGAGTGGTCGTGAACCGAAGAAAGCAACATACACACAAACGATGCAAATATGTTAGCAGCTCGAATACCGCATACCATGGCATATCTTGCAGTTTCGACTTGTCAATTTAGTGCAATAACCAATTATGAAGCTCACTTGTATAAAAATATTGTATTGCAATAATACCGAACGAATTATAGAGCGAAATATAATTATAGTATCATGTATCAAAGTTAATAAAATGAGACAAATCGTATGTTAATAAGAGAAAGCAATTGCCATTATTTTAATAATAAATCTATGGAAAAGAAAATAGAGAGGAAATATTTCGGAAGTATCTTTTTCGAGAGCTTTGCATTCTGCAAGATTAAACGAAAGATAAAGTGCCGTTTTACGCAGTTGCATCGCAGTTAACGTGTGACTGAGATTACTTCGACATGTATGCGCGACATGTAACTCACACGCGCGTCGTCGCGCACGGTATTACAAATTCAAATGCACTCATATTGTCAGAGTTATGTTCCCCAGAGGTGACTTGTCACAGAGTCGACATTTCAGAACGCGCAACTGTAACCCCTTGTACCGATATGTAAATACAGCCGATGGAGATCTCGCAGAAGTCTCACCGGAGCACACAGAACAGTGGACCGTATCATTTGACGATTGAAATGCAGATCTCGATGCAGATTAATGACATCCCAAAGTAGATGCGTGCTCGTCGATCCAATAGACGTGCTTGCCTACTCTGACAGAAATGATATAACGCTCGTGATCCTCGGGTCTTCCGCAAAGATGATATACGTGAACCTCATGTCACACGACCGCGATACATATTCCCGCAAAGGCATAAATTTCTTTTTTGTGAACGTTCAGTACATTAAATTATCAAATTGTGTGCAACGTTTTCGCATAATTTTTTATATATACACATGTAAAGTCTCTTAATTACATTGTATATTTTTTAGATTTAAAACTAATAAAAATATATAATTTCTACATTTTTTCTTTTATTTTTAGAAATAAATTAAGACCAAAAACCTACAAATATATAGAAGGGAAATGCATTTTCAGACGAAATAGAGGGCATCTAAAATTTCACAAACAGGATTGTCTCGGCAGTAACCTGATAAAGACTTTTCACGCTGTTTGCAGTGCGCTTTGTACATCGCGAATAAGGGTCCGCTCACAAATTGATTTTCCAATAAAATTTATTTGCGCTCGCTTTGCACCGATGATTATTACATCATACAGCAAAACGTACTACAATAAATTTCGCTTTAATGATGCATAAGGAGAACTGCAAAATGAATTATTAAGTTTCGATGGCAAGGTACTAAATGATTGGAAATAACTGCGCGTAGTAATCGTCACTGACAATATAAATATCGTTAACATGTATCTCAATTTGTGAAAATAATTAAATTGTATAATACGCATAAATCTCAATTTGCTTATAAAAGGGCAATGGAATCTTTTCATTGCAAAAAATGATACTAAAGAACTTATTGAATACCGTCATTACCAATTTAAAACGATTTTATACATTCGGCTTCGTAAGTTCGCAACTCCTTAATGGATTTCAGTGTCGAATATGCAAGTTAGACGTACGCCTGTACCCTGCGTAACTGTTTTTGTCAAAGGGATATGCAGGTGTAAAAGCGAGTAGTACCTAATTAGCGGTCAGCTCTGCCAGTCGACCTTAATTCACCGGTTGAGACTCACTTTTCGTTTGTCCGCCCGGTTCTCTTGGCGTATCTATAGCGTCATTTGAGTTTAGTACACGATGCAATACGTATTTTGCATGGCCGTTTGTGCATTGCAAAATAGGAATATAAAGACAAAAAGGAATTATTGAACTCGAAGGATACGAACGATTCAAACGCAGACTTAAAATAAGAGGAAGGATAGTGTCGATCTACCTTATGACAAAGATAAGAGTAAATATTTCTACGCAAAAAAATTTTTTTAACATTCTAATAAGAAAATATGACGATGAAAATTGCCGATCGAGATATTTTTTAAATTTTCGATTCTCGGCACGATGTGCCGTTGGTTAAGCTCTGATGATCTCTTTAGCTCATTTGAGGATAGTTATGAGGTTAGTTCTAAGGATAGTTGTCAAGATCCTTACAACACAATGTGAAAACGATACCTTTTTCGATATATAATAAAATATTTATTATTTATTTAGAAAAATTAATCAGAGATTCATATGCAATCAATTCGTGGATTGCATGCTTGCTATACAGATAAGCTGAAGCAAGGATAGAGACATCATGGTATGTAGATGTTTATATTGTCACGTATCGACCATTTCCGGCAATTGTTGATTAGGCAATCCCCTAAGGAAAATAAATCAATGCGTATAATAGAGAGGGAGAAAGGTAGAAAAGTAGAGCATTATTGCCGATAAAGAAAGATCAATGTCTCAATCGGATGCAGCTGTACATATTCGCTGATAGGGCCAAAAAAAATGACTTCCTTATTCATATATGTATATTCCAAATTCGTGTTATCTATGGGCATAATCTATGCGTGACGAGATTAAACAGATATTTTCGTTTGATACGAAGCAAGAATTTCTGTCACAACTATCCAATTTAATTCTCCTTGAAATATGGTGTTAAACACAAAAATCCAAAAGACACGTATTTTTTTAAACGTGCAAAATCTCATGTTTAAAAAAAGGGGTAAACTCCCCTTTGAAAAAAAATGATATTTCTTTTTCGAGGCGAATATCGAATTTTTTTCTTTACAACTTTAAAGTACTCTTCAAACTATACAACTTTTGTTAAAAATTTTTCTATTTTTTATACTTTCGATGATATTCGCACCATTTCTACCTTGCTCTTGTTGGCCCATTCATCCTTGTTAGTAACTTTCCTTTCGTTCGGTTCACCTCTCCCGTTATTGTGTTAATCAGATTAAGCATTTCTGATCCTGTTCTACAAATTCTTGAATTATTTTATAATTCGTTCTGAGCTACCTCACTTCTGGTATTGGCACGTAAGGGATATTCAATAAAATATTACTTTAAATGTTTTTTAAACCTAGCAAATATTTCTTTTTACTAAGAAAAACACATTCAAAGAAATACATTATTTATTTTAACAAAAATTTTACTCAATGGTAATACAATTTTTAATCACATTATTATTATGTTACTATTTATTTCTCACTAAATTAAAAATTAATTAAAGTTTGTAACACTTTGCGTGGTTTCTATTTATGTTCGCACTGAATCGTATCCAAAGTGACTTGTTGCAATGCGGCATAGATATCTATTTCACATCTTCGCTAATCAATATACCTAATATGGCTTTTGCGATGTAATATCTCAGGTATAAAATAATTATTTAATAAAATAATTACTATTTTAAATCGTATTGTATTTCCAATATATAATAATCAATAATTATCCCAATATAATATCTCAGGATAAGGTAGCTCAAGTGGCATGCAAATATGTGAGAACACACATGTTGGAACTTTGCTCCAGTCAAGTACATATGAATATACCCATGCTGAAGATGGCTCGAAGGATGAGCCGAAACGTTCATTATTATTAAAGTTGATGTAACATATAACCCTTTGTTGTTCCTTACTGCGCACCGTTAACCGCGCTTGACTCGCATTTGCCGTTTTTCTTTCGTGTTTTTGACATATGAATAGGTTATTCTGAAGAACTGCGGTTTAATCGTAACACAAGCGTTGACAGCTCAAGAGCAACTCAAATCAATCCGTCGGCCGACGCGACGTCAAGGCACGATCTATCGAAGTCGTTCTCTCATAAATCGTTATCAGCCGCAATACCGGGCTGGCAGAAACCACGAGCGCAACAATATATTTCGAATATTAATTTCAATGGAAAAAGATCTTATTACAAAGTTTCATTGGTTGATTCAGTTTCTTTAATTACAGGAATTGTGATTTACGAATTGAAGCAAATAATTTGTCTTTTTGCATAGTTATATCAATATTTTAGTATTATATATTAGTCATTTTTATTTTTACCAGTTTATTCTATTGAATAAAGTCCAGGAAAATGAAATTAACCACGGTTTTTCGATCCACTGGACTTTTCCGGCCAACTCTGTATTGCATAAACTTGTCAGGTAATCGCGAAGCATTTCCGCTAACATGGAAACACATGATTAAATGCTTTATGCAGTTTTACATTTTACTGGTGAGATATAGCTAGAAATGCATATAACATAAAAAAGAATTAAATTAAATTCCGGGCAGACATTCTCATGTCCACCGTGCATCGCATATGCAAGAATGTAATTGCGTTGTAAATAGTTGGGAGTACGCCAAGCGGTTGTATTTTGAAAATTCTGTTTCTCCCTTATGGCATTCTAATCTCACATAATTATTCGTATAAGTAGAGTCAAAGAAATAGAGAACCGTAGTAAAATTCTTTTAATATTAATATTTCAATATAGAAAATGAAACATGCCAGAAAGTGATTCTTTTATCAAAAAATATCAATTCAATATAAAAATATATTTCTGTATGGGAAATTCTGTATGGAAAATTACAGACCTAATCTTCTAAGTCATCTATCAAGAGACGCAGTAGCGGCTCGCGCCAAGTATATTTTTTTTCGTCCTTCCATGTAAAAGACGCTACCGTGTATCATTTACAGAAAGGAACACAGTTTTTTTTACAAATAAATGATTGTCTTTCTTAAACAAATTAATGTTATCAAAAAATGAGTATAGTAGGAGAAAGTATAGATTTTTCCGAGCACAATGACACAAGAATGACGTCTGTAAATCCATTCGATGCTGAGATATGAAACATGTATTTTTCAACCCGATTTTATGTCATTTAATAAAAACACAATTAAATTTCCTAATGTACAACAACAACCTAATCAAAATGATTGTAGAGTGTTTGCAATTGCATTTGCAGTATCATTATTTGGTTTAAAACCAAATACAATTAAATATGAACATTCAATAATGAGACAACATTTAATTAAAATATTTTAGGTTATTATTGAACATTTTCCACAAGATTTAACTTATGGTCTTCCTAAACAGATTTTACTATTAGCCGTAATAGAAAATAGAAGAAAATCGGCATATAAAAATCGTGCAAAAAAAATTTGTGCAACACGTGCGGTTAGAAATGCATAGAAACAATATAATTTAGTAGAATCAATAGCAATAGTAAACTTATAATATTTATCGTGCTGCTGGTGCATCACTGGCAGGGGGGTCATGTGGCAAACAATTGCCACGACCCTCAGGGAAAAAGAAAAAAACAAGAGAAAGTTTATCTTAACCAAGCATATGACCTCCGGATGTTAGTTAAATTTTCTAACATTCAGTGGTCATAAAACTTTGTTCATTTCCAATTGTTAGAGCACGTTCTAACCCGTTCGATTTGCAACGGTTAAGAAGTGAAATCGTTGGCCCGGACAAGACACAGATCTTACTCGACTTCGGATGCGAACACATCTCCGCCGCGCACGAAATATTCATCTTGTATATTCATCTCAAATGTTAATCTAATAAAGATACATAGTTAGCAATCGTTACTGTCGTCTTTCGACCATCATCATCATCATCCTCGATACACGCTTCCAAAGGAGAAATATGGACAAGAAGTTATATAATCATTTTTAAAAATAATTCCGACAATTGCATTTTTAAAAATAATTTTTTAATATACGAACCAGTATGACTTTCCTTTTATTTTATAATAAAATTTTATTTTTATAAATTGTTTAATAATAATCGCCATAAACTTTCCGACCGAAGTGACCAGTCCCGGTGAGTGAGTTACCAATAGTTACAAAAATGTTCGAAGATAAAAGTAGATTGGAAGATCAGGTTTTTCGCAAACAGAATATAGGTAAATAGGATAGTATGGAAATGGATGAGCAAACGGACAAGCAACAAGCGGAAAAAGTCAAATGAGAAAAAAGCAGTTAAAGGCAACAGAAAGTTGAAAATAACTTGAAAATTTTCTGGAACATAGCCGGAATAGGCAATAAAGAGTTTTGGGAATATTTAGGAAATTTTGACATTATAAATTTAATAGAAACATGGATACAGGATAAAAAATGGAAAAGAATAAGTAAGATGTTACCAAAAGATTACAGATGGGAAATGCAGAGCGCAACGAAGAATAAAGTAAAGGGCAAGCGTGCAAGAGGAATGCTGGTAGGTGTCAGAAAAACAATAGTAATTAAAGATATAGAAAAAGAGAAAAAATATTTGATGAGTATAGAAATCAAAGCAAACGAAGAAACGTGGAAAATATCCATATATAACAGAATGGGCAAGAAAAGGCAACTAGAAGCAAGGGAAGAAGAAATAGAAAGAAGAGGATGGAAAAAACTCATAATAGGAGACTTTAATGCTAGAATTGCAGAAAAAGGAAGCATAACATGGAATGAAGAGGAAGAAGAAGAAGAAAGGAAATCCAAAGACAAAGTAATGAACAAGCAAAGAAGAGACCTGATAGAAAAGGTGGAAGAGTTAAGTCTAGGAATCTTGAATGGAATCAAAAGCGGAGATGAAAAAGGAGAGTTAACATTCGTAGGCAAACTTGGAACATCGGTGATTGACTATGCGATATGTAATACAGAAGCATGGAAAGAAATAGAAAGCATGAAAGTAGCAGATAGAACAGAGTCGGATCACAGGCCACTAGAGCTAACTTTAGAAGTCCAAGTGGAATTGGAAGAAGGAAAAAAGGAGGAAGAGAAAGAAATAGAAGACTGGACGGAGGAAGGATGTAAAAAATACAGAGACAAGTTGAAGAGCAGGAAGAAAGAAGTAGCGGGAGCAAGAGAAAAATGGGAGGAACTGATAGAAGAAATAAAAAAGGCGATACAGAAGAAAAAGATCAAGAGAGGAGTATGGTACCAGTTAGGAGAGCATGGTGGAACAAGCAATGTAGAGAAAGTAAAACAGCACTAAACAAGCTATAAAGAGAATTGTTAAAAGGCAAGATAGAAAGGAAAGCATACAACGAAGCAAAGTAAGATCACAAAAAATTATGCAAGATGAAACAGGAAGAAGAAAAGAAAAAAGAACAGAAGAAACTAATGAAAATAAAGGACAGAAACGAAAAAAGCAAAGACAGCAAAGAGAAAGCCCAGATGACGAAATAGAGGAGGAAAAATGGATTGGACACTTCATGAAACTACTGGATGGGGAAGAAAGTATAGAAGAACGAAGAGAAACGCAAGAAAAAAGAAGTGAAGAAGAAACCAGGAGAGAAGGAGAAATCAAAATAAGTGAAGAGGAAATAGAAAGGGCAATTGCAAGACTCAAGAAAAAGAAAACAACAGGTGGAGACAACCTAAGAAATGAAGCTTGGATATATGCGGATGGGAAGACGAAAGAAAAATTGAGAGAAGTCTTACAAAATATTTGATGAGAAGAAAATACTTACGGGATGGAGAGAAGGATGGATTTTTCCAATACACAAGAAAGGTGACAGGGCAAAAGCAGAAAACTACAGAGGCATCACTCCTATAGACACAGGATACAAGATACTAACTATGATAATAGAAGAAAAACTGAGAAAAGAAACGGAGAGAATGAAGATATTACCAGAAACACAAGCGGGTTTCAGGAGGAGAAGAAGCAGCATAGATAACATTTACATACTGAAAATAGCAGCGGAACGAACAATAAATGAAAAGAAGAGTAAGCTATTCCCTTTTTTGCAGACCTGAAATCTGCTTTTGATAAGGTTAATAGAAAGAAGCTCTGGCAAAAAATGAGGGAATACGGTATAGAGGAAAAGCTGATAGAATTGATAGAGGTAGCATACGAGGAAACCTCATGTAATATAAAGATAGGAGAAAAATATACCAGAAAGTTCTGGATAAAGAAAGGCTTGAGGCAAGAATGCCCACTCAGTCCACTCTTATTTCTAATTCTAATAGCGGATATAGAAAGTTTTCTGAAGAAAAGAACAAATGGAGGAGTTAACATAGGCAGGAAGAGAATCTACACTCTGGCATATGCGGATGACCTGGCAGTATTGGCTACAGAAGAAGGAGAAACAAGAAAATGTTAAAAAGCTTGGAGAAATACTTTGACGAAAAAGATATGTGCCTGAATGTAGAAAAATCAAAGATGATAGTTTTCAGCAGAAGAGATACTAGGAAAACAGAGAGAGACAATGAAAATGGAAAGGAGAAGAAATCGAAGAAGTGAATTTAAATATTTAGGATTCACTTTCATGAAAAACAACCGAGACGAAGCGCACATCAGAGAAGTAATTAAGAAACCGGCAGTAATAATGGCACAAGTGTGGGGAATTGGAGAAAGAAAATTTGATGGAGACTGGAAAAGAAGGATGATGATGTTCAACGTTTTGGTCAAGAGCATAGTAATGTATGGAGTAGAAATATGGGGCTGGAAGGAAAGAAAACTATACGAGGCTCTACAAGAGAGGTACATAAGATAACTGGACTAGAAAAATGTACACCAGGATACATAGTAAGAGAAGAAACAAAAGTGGATTTGATAAGTATTGAAACAGGCTTCAGAGTATTGAAATATCAGGAGAAAATAAAAAAGAATACAGAAAATGAAATTTTTAAAGAATGCAGAAAAGAAATGGGAAAAAGAAAATGGGAAAACATAAGATGGGAAAAGGCAATGGAGAGAATACTAAGAGAAAGAGGAACAAGCAGATGGGAGAGAAAAGCCTTGGAAGACAAAGGACAAGATTCAGTAGGAATATGGAGAAACAATTTTAGGCAGAAGGAGGAAGAAAGAAGAAAGATGATAGAGGAGTCAAAATCAGCAAGAGACTATAAAAAATGGAAAATGGAAGAAAGATCAAAGTATCTAGAACAGAAAGAGAAGATGGAAAAACTTAAAATAATAGCTAGGTTTAGATGCAGCAACGAACGGAAAGGAGAAAGATACTGGGAAGAGGAAGGCAAAGTAATATGTAGAGTATGCAATGAAAAGAAGGAGACATGGTATCATTTTAAGGAGGAATGCTTGTCAAAAACGTCGCTAACAGAAGAAGAAATAATGTCTGGAAAGAAAGAAGGACTCAACAGAATCATGTATCCCGTGAAGGAAATCATTGGTAACTAAAAAATTTGAAAGAAGAATTGATGTACTAATCTTTATCATATGAAACGCTATGTTGCTACTTTCACATGATAAATTCAGATTCGACAAATTGTCTACTGATATAACTAAAACTAGATTCATAAGTCTATAGCTATTTCAGGATGCTTTGACAGTTAGGCCATATATTATTATATTATTGTGTGAATATCGGAATTATATTAAATTGCAATATTCCTATAGCTGTATATCTCACGGAAAAAAAGAACAGATCTATATTATATAATAAAAATACTGTACCCTCCCATAGATACCGTAAATGTATAGAAAATTATTTTATAATAATCAATATCAATGATGCAAAATATAAATTTGTCAGTGTGATAATGTATAAATATCTACTCATGCAATTACTACCCAGCAAACAATGTAACGTTTAACGACGTTTTAATAACGTCTTAGTGACGTCTCTAACTTCAATAAGACGTCATTTACACGTAATTTAAATGTCATTTGGCGTCATTTTGTTTGCTGGGAAATCAGTGCAATTTTTGCCAACTTTATTTACTACGCATGCAATATAATCTATTCTTTTTAGCTACATTATATATGTTACTATAATTTTATATTAAAATCTTTGAATAATTTACTATGCAAAATAATTAATAACAATAATCTTTTAATAATGTATTATATGAAATAACAGAGCAATAAAAAACGTAAAATGTATAGGAAAAGCTAAAACATGTAGCTAAAAAGAATCGATTGTAAAACTAATTGAACATTAGCACTCACAGATTTGCACGTCCCTCGATGTCCACCGATGCATCTTCCGCTGCAATCACATCCGCAACAGTGGAACCTCGAAGTGGTTTAAAAAGCCTCCTTGCATATTCTCCAACGTTGTAACTTGCACTTTATTTCACATTAATACACTCGCGACGCGAAATCCGCGGAATTGCAATTTCACTGAACTTAATAATTTAACAATGCACGTATTTAACAATATTTAACGAATGCTTATTATAGAACAAAATATACGGATCGAATTAAAACAATTTTACATGTCCATTGTAATCTGTACTTCACTTGATAAACAAAGCACTCGCGACGCGAAATTTATAATCTACTCTACATAAAAAAAAAATATATTTATAATAAATAAAAAACGTGAATATTATTAATGGCAATTTGTTGCAATATATTTATAAATAAAGTTTAAAGTAAACATTTATAGCGAACGAAACTTGCGAATTATATAATATATTATATATTTAATGTTTCACAATGTTTTAAATTGTCTGCTCCTCGCAATATTTCTGCGAGGAATTTATCCTCGCAATATTTTTGCGAAGATTACTTCGCCTCGCAGCTTCTCATGCGAATCTCAATTTCGCACTTCTTTTGCGAATATCAACGAAAATTTTGTAATAGGTAAGATAAAAAATTGGAATTACGAAAATTATTTAAAAAATGTAAAATAATTGCAAATTAATAACTGCAAATTAATAAAATTTTTTGTCCCAAAATTGTGAAAATTTTACTCGCAAATTTAATAAAATTTGAATTATTTTTGAAATTTAATTGCAAAACTATAGTTGCATAATTAATTAATCGAATACAAGAGGGATAACTTATACCCCTTCATTCTCGACGCTTTGTATACAAAATATACATCTACATGCAAAAAATCTACATAAAAAAATAAATTGCACTGATTTCATAAAAACCATCACCAGTACCCTAAATGTTACTCACCAGTATAGCCATCACCAATCATGTTTTTCATCATGATCTGTAACAAAAAATAATACAGATTAAATACTAAAGAATAAATAATATATATTTTTGTTAGTTCAATAGATATAAGATATAAGAATGATATAAAAAATCTGACGTAGTTCGATGAGTGTCGTGCTGCCTATTTATCGCAGTGTCCAAGTGTGATGGTTCGTATATTAAAAAAAATATATTTAAAAATGCAGTCACCAGAACTAAAAATGATTGTACAGCATAGAACTCTGCCAGAATTGGCGAGAACTGTCGCTGGAATTGCGACAAATAGGTAGACGGACACTTTTTGTCCAAGTGTCGTGGTACGTTCAATATTTTATTGTAAAAAAAAGTTAATCGTATGAATTTTTTTTTAAATTGCAATCAGCGATAGAACTCTGATAGCACTAATTGGAACTCTCGTCAAATGTACTAATATTTAATATTTTCTTGTGCTTTAGGAGAAGGTGTCGTGCTAAATTCGCAAAGTTAGCACGGCATTTTTTCATTCTTGTTTTTTTTGTTTTTTATTTAAAAAATGCAGAACTCTTCGTTATTTTTATAAGAAACTTGGAAACTATGAAAAGTGCTACTGGAACTCTATGTATTTTTTTTATATTAACAGAATCTCGTGCCAACTTCGCACAGATCCTCTTTCCAACAGGCTTTTTTTATAAATTCTTATGAAACCTCAATGATACTTACAAAAGTATTTAAAATAAATTACAAGATAAGACTCTCATTAGCCTTTGTACTTAATTCTATTTTTGTTAAATCTCGAGTTTTTTACTTAAATATATTTGTATTAATAATAATCATATTCTATTAATTATACAAATGTTAATTTGTTATTATATCAATAATCGTTGAATTAAAAATTATGTTCACAAAAATTATTTGTAGAGCTATGTTTGTTGTAATTACTGCTGCTTTTAGTTTTGAGTTAGATCGAGTGGCAAACTTTATCATCTTATTATGTATAACATGAGCTTTCCAAACGGTACGGTAAACTGTAGTAAAAGCGCTGGGCAAAAACAAGAAAGTCCGAGCATGCCATTATCGAATACGGCGCCTCACGTAACAATTCTATTTTCCCAACATTGGTTTACGCTTTACCAGCGCCAAATGTGGTATTAGTTGCGAGTTTGGCGTAAAAGAGTAACATTCCTTCTCACGGAAAGTTTGCCTTCGTGTTTCGCAGAAGAAATAGTTACAGGAATATTCTTTCGGAATGTAAAACGAAACCAATACCCTCGATTCTGGCCAATCTCCCAACTTACAATACAACTCCTCGGAAACAGAGAATAAAGTTAAGATCTGATGTGCCATTTGATCGGAACTGTTGAATCGGGATAAGATCCGCTTTCAATCGCCCGCACAGTCAGTTTTATAAACGATTTTGCGTAAGTAATGAATTTTTATGAGCGATCGACGCTCGTAAAAATTGGTTATGACTTCGCCGTAGACACAGATATGGTCGTAAGAAATTCATGATCGATATACCGGTACGTTTGGACGAAAACGAAGCAGGGAAGGAAGAGAGAGAGAGAGAGAGAGAGAGAGAGGAGAAATGCGGAGGATGAGCGCGAGATACTTCTCCGGAAATTACGCTCTCTCCGCAGAGGCAGCACTTCCGGTCCGGCTATATATAAGTCGTCCCAGTAAGAAGAACCGCAAACGGACATAGCCCGTAAACTTTCAGTGTCCAAAATGTTTTGTCTGCAGCGTTTAGGTATCTCTAAAAATACATCGTTACTACGCGGCTGGTCCAAATACGCGTACAGTTTCCCCAAATGATCACCGTTCCGAATCGCCCAATGCGGATCATGCATATACATTACATAGATTTTTTGAACGAGCAAAACGTGAAATGGGAGTGGCTTTTATTCATTGTTCTCTTATGCGCAATAACGAGCGATACTGTAATGCTCTTAAAAAGATGCAATATGGATGTGTAATCCAATGCAAATTTTCGCTCGCTCATACATATATTATAAAATGCTGTTATTTATTCATTTTATGCGTATCGCGTAAATCGGATATTGTTTTTCGTTGGACATGAAATATAT
The DNA here is from genome assembly GCA_003595255.1 of Solenopsis fugax. NCBI lineage: Eukaryota > Metazoa > Arthropoda > Insecta > Hymenoptera > Formicidae > Solenopsis > Solenopsis fugax. Next base: position 44,646 of record QKQZ01000090.1, on the reverse strand, counting down.
TTAATGAACCAAGAAATCCTATAGGTACACAAAAGCGATACTGCATTCGGACTCGGAAAAGAGTATGCCTCTCTACTAATTAATATTAATAATAACGATACAAGGCAATCAGCGACTGGTTGTCAAAATGGTATTATTTGTTTCACTCTGCGCGTGACTATCCGGATTTCGATATTACGGAATAGCGTTACATAAACCGTTTCATTTGACGTACGTCCGGGTATCGGACGATGAGGCTTTCAGTTAGCAACATTTCCGCGATTAAATACCGACGGTACCTATATATCCCTCCCCGGGGAACTTCCGATCCGCTTGCGCGTCCAGAGTTACTATTTATGACTATCTCATATATTTGGACACAGGAAAGTCAATAATGTACATGTTGTTGGAATGAACTTTGCTTGACAACATTGTTACGCGTAAAACTCTACGGATTATACGGTTGTACAAACGTCAACCTTTTTAACACGTTTTTCTTCTTTTTTATTTGCAGCTCGTGGGCGGTGAATTCGACATGGAACTGAATTTCGTGATACAGGACGCGCAGAACATCAGGCACATGCTGGAGCTTCTCGACCATTGCCCACCCAATCTCCAGGTAAGCGAACTACGTGATGTTAAACTAGGTCGAATTAATTACGCGCGGAAAATATCCAACGTAAATCCAGGGAGAATGCAGTGGAGAGTACGGATAAGCGAGCGCCCGTCGATATCGCAATATCGGTAATTGAAATTGAAAATCTATTGTGTACATGTGTGTGTATATAGACATACGTATGACAGATATGTGTATGTGTGCGTATATACAACGCGCTTCTTATAGCGCAGCATTCACGAGAATGTGAAGAACATGAAGATAGAAAAGTGATTTCTAAGATCCTTCTCGGATATCATCGAGTAGAGTCGAGTTACACTACTGCGTTCGAGCTGATCGAGGAGCTTCAAACTATTCAATCTTCCCCTTGTCTCGACAGTTCTTGCAATAGACAGCAATTTATATCTCTTTATAAGATTTCTCATTTCTCACTATTCGATTTATCTAATTCCTTTAGTCCTTATCTGCCAACATTTTCTAGAAATAATCGAATCGCGATTCCAATTCATGTTTCAACATTTATTTTGTAAATCAATGATTAACAATAATGTTTCTAGCAAGCATTGCTTAATTTATAAGTATATAGTTTATAAGATAAATATATAACAATTCAAATATTAATACTTTTCATTAATTTAATGATTTATCCTAATTCATTTTATCTTTATTTATTTTTATTATATGCTCTATAATTTTTTGTTTTTCGCAATGGATAATTAGAACACAAATTCATTTTTGGATTATATTCTTCATTAATTTAGATTATTCAAATTATAAAAATTCCTAGCTTTGAGTAAGTAAATATTAACTATTCTAAACAATTTAAATATCGTATTAATCATCAAGTTCATTGACACTACTACAGAACATCTTTTGTCGCTCATTCTGTCGCAATAGAATAATTCTGCTACTGAATATGAATTATATTTCGAATAAAAAACGAAGCGATCAATACCGTGCATCGTATATACGCTACAAACGGGTAAAATAAAATCGCAGTAATTGAAGTTATGCGAAAAAACGGACGACTTTTTTTTTGATACTGAAATTGCAACAGCGAAACACTCATACAATGACGCATTGGGAAGGAAAACTGTCGAATGTAAGGGCACACGCACGAAAATTTTTAGTACTTTCTTTTCTGCCTTTCTCTTTGTCCCTACCTCTGTTTGATGAAAAAAAAGTATGCGGCATGCGCAGGATACGCACAATCTCAACATACAAAAGGATCGGAATCCATTACGCGGCAAATTTTTCGTGGATAGAAACGAAATTTTTTTTTCGATCACGTAGTATGAGATTTATCACCGCTTTGAAACATTCTCCGCTTTTCCATGCTCGTGAAGCATTCAGAGACGCATCGATTCACAATGGAGGAAAAAATATGATCTCACGATATCATACTATCAACAGAAAAATAGCTTGATGCAATCTGATTGATATTGATCGATGTAGACATATATCGAGTACTGGAATATAATAACTGAGCAAGAGATTTGTCAAAATATTACTGGCAGAAATAAATCGTTTAATCTATTTCAACAAATCTAGCATGAATCCTATATCAATCCAATAACATTTGTGCGTTCTTGTTAATTAATAAAAAATAGGCACTTTTAGTAGTTTTATTTTAAGCGGTAATTTGTTTAATTTCTCCTGTTTTATTTAACTTGATTTTTAACAAAAAAAAATCTCCTGTACATGTATCTCCATTTAATCCTGCTATTCTGTTCGAATTTATTACACTATCATATGTCAATATAATCAAAAAAACTCAGAAATTTTTTTCACAAAAAAATAGATTTTACATTAACTGATAAATCACACATTAAATATGTAAGAAAAAATTTTTAAATAAAATATTAATCAGAAAATATATTTTAGGTTAATTAGATCCAACAGCAGGATTAATTAGTAACAAATACGCAACTATGATATTTAAAAATATTTGCACGTGATTTTGAATTTTTATAATGTCAGCATATAACAATTGCATTTGCATATGATTCAGTTTGTTATCATAAAGAAATTATTCCGATTATTTTAACAAATTTAATGTAAATATTAAACAAAATTTATGCATTTCTGTTAAAAATAAGCGCTTTAGTTATTTTAATTAATAATTTATAAACTGTCCTGTTTCATTTAATTCCATTTTTAGCAGAAAATAAATATCCTGGACGATTTCATTTAACTATAATAAAATCAAATACGCAATTATAGCTTTAATCCTCCGTAGGTACACATTTTTACTTACTTCGTAAACACATTGAGTTTTTTGGCATAGTCGCAACTTTGGCTTCGTACTAGTCTTAAACAAATTGCCGATGGGGTCGCTTGGCGAGTAAGATCCTACCACAAACAAGACTTTTTACGAAGAATTACACTCCTCTTTCCCTTTATTTCGGAGAAATTTAAAATGCCTGGAACAAAAATCCCAATGTGCCTATGAAGTAACTCCTAGAGGGTTAAAAAAACGATTGTAGCCGATTTTTATAATGTGAGTACATGTATTTTGTAATAGAATAGGATAGGATAAGAAGTTGCGTAAAGTAGAGAGATAGATTCACGTAATTGTGTTGGCTTAATTAAGCCTAATATTAAACTTTTCTTAATTCAGATAAATAAGTATATGTATTAAATGAATTAGAATATTCACCCTTTAAAAGTAAATCAGTGTATTATCATTGGAAAACAGTCACTAATAACAGTTATAAGTATAGCACAGCGATACTGATATTAAAAAATAAAAAAATCTATTATGTGATGATACATGCGTTTTAAACTCATCACTATAGTGCTCTTGCCACGTCAAAGCTCCGCATAGAAGTGCCAGAGTCTTACAGAGTACCACTATCAGTAGGACTTTCCAAAAATACATATATTAAAGTATCTAATAGGGTAAAGTCGCCTATTATGGGATAGGTTCCTAATATGAGATAGCGAGGTTTCTGCTACATTAATAAACGCATGTGGTTGGTACTATCATAAACTTATTACTCTTTGGATGAAATCTATTTAGTAAAAAATTCATTATTAGATCATGCGTGCAGTCGTTGAAAAAAGTTTTCTGAAATTTGATGTTGTCAAGATTTATTGAAATGAGTCTTTAAACCTTGTATATTATAAAATAAACAAATATTTGATGATAAATTCTGCATGCAGTGATGGAGTAAAGTCGTATTAATAGAAAAATACGGGATGTGATGATTTGCTTAATTATAAATATTAGATTTGGTGATCGTAAAACCGCAAAGCGTGGAACTCATAATATGAGACACTCAAAAATCTCCATTTATATTTGCATTTTCTGACTTCGAGAACTTTTCAAAATGCTATAATAAAGTTTGTCATTGAGGACTTTCGAATTATGAGGCTTGAAAGTTATGGCCTTCAACATTAGTACTGAAACTTTAAAATATCTCGAAAAGAATAAATTTCGTACGTACAAAAGTTTTTGAGTATTGAAAGAGCTATTTGAATGGAACTAGATTTTGAGTCTGGAGCCTAATTTGAACCTAGTAAAGTCCAAGTCGATAAGATCCATTTCATATAAAAAAACCTTTGTATCTCATATTAGGAACCCTTTTTTTGATCAAGCAAAATCGTCAACTTTGATAAAAAATTTCATATACAACAAAGTATAACTATTATTGATTGTTAACTTTTGGCGATGAAACTTAAATATATTTACTCTAATTTGGATATAAAAATAGGAGTTAATGATATAAATTAAATAAATGATATGCCTTTAAAAAAAGGTATCTCATAATAGGCAACTTTACCCTACATGTTAATGGAAAGAACATTATCTACGTAGAATATTATTTGAGTTTTCCAAAAATAGTTTTCTTTCCTAGAAACATAATGTTTTTGGATAGATTCTTAATCATTTTGGCTAGAAACATTATATATTCGGATCAGGTACCGAATTTCTCGACATCCACGACGAATCTAACAATTTGTGTTAATTTAGCACAAGCGCGTTTGGGTTCGTACATTATTTTATTTGGAATAAATAAACGTATTTTTGCGAAACCAGATACAAAGATTAAAGAAAAAGACTCCGCAAAAAGCACCATTTGCTATGTATTTTCGAAGTTCGTGTACGCCTCGCTTCGTTAAAAGCGGCGTACGTCTTGGCGAGAAAGGAAAGTAAGGACGGCGAACTTTTGTAAATAATAGCGGGTCCTTAGCCGCCATGTCGGGTGGAGGAAAATCCGTTTACGCTTTCGTCGCTCTTCGCAAACTCATACACGACACTTGAGCCTTCGCAGCAAACTTTCGGCGTGAAAGTAAATAGAAATTTAAACTAGATGGATGAAATAGACAAAGTTATGAACCTTCTGTTCCTTCGCTAATCATCCGCGGTCGCCTGTCCTTCCCTCTAGCAACGAAAATTACGAATTTCTGTGCAGTAAAGACAGCTCAAGTCCCAACCAGATTTACGCGAATTCGCGTAATATTTAAAAATTCTTTCCCAGTTAAATTACTAAATTCCTAGCAGTATTGCGATTTACGCGAAAACTGAAAAGCCGCAGTATCCGGCAGCTGCGGCAGATGAGAATTAATTTGTACCCTGTACGCGGCTAGAAACGCTCATTCCAGTGCGGTAGGATCGCGTATAAACGTTAAGATGCAAGTTCATGGCGTAAGGGTAAGATCCGAGTACACTTATTACATACAAGATGTTTCCTTGCTTTCGGGGGGTAACTGTTTTCCCTTACATATATTATTTTAAATTTTAAGAAGAAACAAAAAAGCAATCTTAAAGATTTATAATTTTGTAACATTAAATATTTATGTAACTAAATTTTAATTTATTCATTGGATTGAGAATCTTCTCGTGCAGCTTATTTACTGAACCCAGCCCCATTGGATTATCACTTATTTCGATCGCACCAACTTTATCACTAATATTCATTTTAAAACAGAAGAGGTGCGCAAAAGCTTCAATGACTTCATTATATCAAAATCACTATCTTTTTTTCGAGAGGGTATTTATCAGTTGCCTAAAAATGGAATAAAATCATCGGAAGTAATAGATTGTAAAGTATAGGATTTTCTTATAATTAAATGATAAAATTTAACAGGATTTTATTTAACGCAATTACATAAATTTGCGAAGTACAGAGATCTTGTTTCTAAATAAGTGTGTAATTACAAATTAATACACACAATATTATATAGTTATGTAACTATAATTACACGCATCAAGCGTATTATAATATTTAAAGATTAAAGATTTTACAGTAACATAATTAAATTATAATATTACTTTTATGAAGTGGAAAATAATTATTAAAATTAAACGTTTTATATCCACTTACATTTAAACAGAGCCATAATACAATTAAATATGTAAGAAAGAAAATCCGCGAGGTGAGCTCACAAGTCGCCGCACAAAAGGGACGATAAATATTTAAATCGTCGCTAAGTGATATTTTCAAATAAATCACATAATCGATTAAAATGTTATGCGAACTATCGCAATTAAATCAGTTTTACCAACCAACATTAAACAGTAAATTTATTTTAAAAAAGGCACCAAATTAATTTTTATTTTTAATAGACGTATTTATGTGTATACATATTTCTGTTAAACATAACCATTTTATAATTTAGCAAATTTTAGGAAAAAAAAGATAAATATCTCCCCCCCCTCACTCTCTCGCGATTTTCTTGAAAAGTTTGAACTACGGAATTATAAATCGCTGTTACGAAGTAGACTTAAGATCATTTCCCTAATACCGATCGAAATTATCTTGCCTCATATTTGGAATTTCCCGTCGATTTATCTATCATTTCCGAATTTAGAGGATGGTATAACGCACGAATTATCGAGTCGGTTTGAGCAATAAGCCATTGCGATCAATCGTTCATGAACAATCGATTTTAAGGTAAAAAGAATTTTTATTTCATAGTATATTAAATATTAAATATTTCGCGTAATTAGTTAGTTTGCGTTAATCTATACCTACGCATTGTTTTGGTTTTGTTACGTATGCCTTCAAGTCATTTGCGTGGTATTATCTCTCGGCGTGCGATCGTGACAGGTACTAGAGGATGAGCGATTACTCCCTATGAATAGTACAAGTATAGCCATAATTAGCTCTGTACGTTAACCGCGCAATATAACTTCGGCGTTATATCAACCGACCGTTCGAGATTCGTCCATTATGCTAATTTACGGGATGTCGCGGTTAACAACGGGAGTGTCGTGCCAAGTGTCGTGCAATCCTTGTATTCTACGTAGCGAGCAGCGTGCACGATCGCAATTAACTGCGTTTTCGAAAGTGTTGTGTGAGTGCAGCCAAGGAATCTGAGAATTCATTAGGCGATGCCTGGGAGATATTAGGCGACAATAGAGCAATCATGGAATAATTGTCTACTATTTTACAAATTTGTTACTCGTAAAATTACGTGACTCTTTACTATGACCTGAACATCCCTTTTATTAGACAGGAGATTGTGATCCTAACGCAGTCCTACAGGGACAGATTACTTTGTAAGTCACTCTAATGAACTCGATATAAGTCATTTAATGACCGTCAAAAATACAACTCGGAGACTGAAAAAAAGAACCTCCATTGATCTAATTAAGCATTATACATGAATTTATTTGGCTGTGCCAATGGGCACATGCCTGGCAAGACAATGTAATATTCATAAACATTATTAAATATCCTTAAATGTGATAGATTGTAATAATAAGAGATTAAGAGTTAAAAAAAACGTAAAATTTACAATTTAGAACTATTTCACGCGGGCAATAAGTATTTATCTAAAGTATTGATTAATTTGGGAATGAGAATGTTATTAAAATATTATACACGTGATAAATGTAAGAGAAACCTTTATATGTAAAATTATGAACAAAAAACCATTTTCTCAAATTTCTGTTAATTTTAAGTAAATCCGTTGTTTAAGATAATTAAGTTTTTCGTCCTTTTTGCGAGATGTGGTCGAGCGCTGTCGTACTGTTAATCCTTTCAGGGTTTTTTTTTATTTTATTCCAAATAATTTTAGTAAATAACAATACATTAAAAGTTTGTTTTTGTGAAGAGAGTAATATATGTATATCCCTCACAAATACACAATAAGATGTTTTTGGCATAAATATTCAGTTTCGCAATTGATGTCGACGAATGACCAGGATCAGCCTACAATCTTCTTCAAGATTTGTTTAAGATTTTTGTTTAAAATTGTCGTACAACCTACTTTTTATCACCCACTATGATTTTGTATTATATAAAAAATCCTGTTTGAATCTCGTCAGCAAAGAGTAGAGATAGTTGTCTCACGTCGCTTTTTTATATTGTTCGGGTTGAGTTCATGTGGAATTTATCAACCTAGCTTTTGAGTCTTTCCTAGTTTATTTAAACGATAGGAAATTATTTTCTGGGTCATTCCAAATTATAAAGCGAGTTCCTCTTGAGTTTGAATGGAATTTTCACTTAGCAACTATTCAAATTCTTTATAAACTTTGCTCAAAATTAATCGAAAAAAATGAGCACATTTTTTTTATATCCCTGAAGCTTCATTTTAAAAAATTCTCTGCTCTTCTCTGCGTTGTTTATAACTCACAACTGATGTAACATTAAAACATTTTTCGCATCATTTCTTGGGTCTAATATCTGCCATTAGAATATGTCGTTTGTGGTTTTGAGACGCATTACATATTTCACTGTACGTTCGCGTGGAGCCATCCATCTCCTTGAGATCTAAGCCAAGCATAATGGACCAACGTAATGCTCGCGGAAGCGTATTCTACCTAAATCTCTAGTACTTTTCTGTTAGAATCTTTGAGTAGACGAACATCTTTGCGGAAATCGCGTAGCGACGACCGCGTTAAAGAGACACAATGCAGTTTGAAAATACCATTTGCGACGCATTCGTATTTACGTCACTTTGAGAAATCGACGGAAAGCTTTCTAAATGAACAGCTCACCTATCTTGCGTTACATTCCTGTCTTCATCCTTTCAATGAATATGCTAAGGGGAAATTTTCTTTATTTTGAAGAACCATAATTTTTAAAAACAATGTAACTGATGTTCAATAATAAAAAAAATGAGCAAGTATAACAAGATTATAAACAAGTGCTACTTCAGGTCTTCTTTCTAATTAATATAGAAGTCGCTTACTCGATTCGTTATCACAACGTAATGAGATTATATCTCCTTCAAAGAAAATAAGAGAATAAAAGTGAGTGTTACGAGATCGATAATAAAGATCAGAGGATCAAATTAAATTTTCAGCATAGTAAAGCAATTTCACCATTCGTGAATGAAGATGCGGGCACGTGGTGCGTTTTCAAAGAGGAAAATTAAAATGGATGAGACACCCGTCTCGAAGGAAAGGTCGGATAATGTGAACGCCTTTACTCAAGAGCTATTTCAGGAAATGGCAAGAATATGGAGGTTAAGACGTTCTTTTGACGTACTGTTGTTTACGGTTGAACAGGTTATACGTCAAATCGAATTTCGCGTTACCTGTTATCGCTGGCTAACTCAACAGAATATGACGTCCTTCCTAGTAAAACTCATTACAGCGCATTTTCTCTTTATCATCATATGAGAATATAAGATAAACGTTTCCCTATTTTTGACAAACTATGTTTGTCTAATCTTTTTTTATTTCGGAACACGATATAAACGTTTTTACGCGAAGGTATGATATAATTTTATCTACATTTTAGCAAATAATACATTTTAAATTTTCACGGTGACAAAAAAAGAATTTCAGCTCTGAATATTATCACACGTAGCGCTGTCTGGAATATATAATATTGAAAAGATTATTTTTATTTTTATAAGAAAAATAATGTATATACAATCTAACAATTTATATGATGAATTTACAACAAGCGAAGATATCAGTTTTTCACTGCGTGAAACGTAACAGCGATTTGCAACGACTCACAAACGTTCGCGAACTCGATTTTATCCGGGTATTATGTCGCATTGTTATTTTGATGAGATGTAAAGCCGGATTACCGCTGGCGAACACTGCACTCCACATGCGATATTTTGTGTGCATCATAAAAATCTATGATGTATTTCTATAGCAGTATATAAATAGACCGAATCGGTTTCAATAAACAGATCATTGATATATTGCACATTAATGTAGCAAAAATAAAGTTTAAAATTATTTTTATTAGCAAATCAATTACTTAAGAATGACGTAGAAATTAATAAACATTTTTTAGAATTATATTTATAAAAAAATTTCTAGTAAACACATTTGTGTAATAATTGTATCATCATGTAATTAAATGAAATTTAGTAAAAAATATAATCAATTAGCTACTAAATATATTATAGTAGATTATTAAAGCATATAGCCTATAGAATTTCTCGGCCTTATTACTTTCAATTGACAAACTCCGAACTTTCATTAGATTTCATTACCTCCCTATATATTGCGTTCTATTCAGTTTACTGACTATTAACAGCGTTTAAGCATAATAACTTGGATATTGCAGGATCGTTTTCAGCCTTCATAAATTTCGAGACGCTTTAGAGATGCTATTTCTGCAACAGACGCGGAATATAAATTATAATTCTTGCGAATGTCATTTTTTATAGTGAAAAAAAAGACCAGCCAACAAACTACCATCCATCAGTATTTTCCGAAAAAGAAATCCGATGCCCATACACGTTCATAAAGAAATATAAACAATTTTCGTCGACTTGTCAAAAATATAAATGTAGAAAAACGGTTTCTATCATGTGTATGAAAGAAAGAGCAAACTTTGATCAATTATATATTGATATATGGCAAAATATACAAAATTTATTTGAACATTATTGAAAGTCAATAAGAATGGAGTTGATAAAATAAATTAATTCGCAAGTAATGTTTATATTAACGGATAGATGAAAGATTAGATGTAAAATTAAAGAATTTTTAATTGTACTTATAAAATAAGCAGGATATTGCTCAAATACTTATATTGACAATATCCGCAGCTATCTTTAGCTTAACGGAAATAATTTAGGTCAACGATTGCATAAATATCAACTGCGATGTCAGTTATGAAATCAACAGTTTACTGATACTTTACCAATCACTCTAGATTCTCTCTCCTCTGAATCTTACAGTTCATTACATTTAATTTATTTATAAGTTTCCATAATGACAGTGATATCAGTTAATCGCAAATCATTACCACGGAGAATTGTACATAATTACCTACCGAATAATTTACGCTATTAGTGGGCGGAAGGGATCCAACAATTTACACAATACAGTTATACATTTCTCCCTGTACCTGGGAGGGATTAGAGATCAATAGGGAAATTAAATATCAAATGTTAATGCGATCAACATTGAACCATTACACAATTAAATAGCAACAGTCGCACTGTCTTGTCAAACTTTTGGTCGAATTATGCATTTTATTTAGATCTTTGATAAAATCACTGTGTGAGGTTAATTGCTCGCAATAAATTCAATTATTATCGCAACGTTGCACGGAATATTTTAGTTCAAAGGTAACCACTACGCGTAATATCCGTAATGCATATCTAAAATATAGATTTTCTCATAGCTTTTACAAAATTATTCGATTTGTGATTTTATCAAGTATTATGATTAATGCTTTGCATTCTCGAATTGTTTTATGTAATTTCACACTAGAGCGTCATTAACGTATTATTAATTATTATGTGATACAATACCAATAATATGCATATTCTATTTTAATATCATTTTCCATTTGATTTGGAATATTCGTAATCATCAATTATATAATCCCTTTCATTTTCAATAATTCGTAATTTTTTTGAAAATATTACGAATTATTGAAAATATCAGAAAATATTAGAAAATATCAAATAATAGATAGTATAAAAATTTATTTAAAATAAAAATAAGTCATTTTAAATCAATTTATGTTTAAATCTCACGTGTAATGTAAGCGAATAAATATGTATCATTCAAGGATACTATCGAGAGAGATCCCTAAATATTAGGGATCTCTCTCGAGACGATCATTATTTTCGCGTATTTAAAGCAAGCTTTAAGTTTAAAAATATTTCGATTATCTAGATAGCAAGGCAAATTTGCGAGCGCGAGGATTAAAGGAAAGGTTTCGTCTTTCTAAAGATAAGGCATCTTCGTTCATAGTTGATGAGAGGAGAAGTCTCGACAGACCAATAAGGCTGCGCCTTTATATGCGTGAAAAGCAAACTCAGTAAATTAGCTACTCGAACGAGAACGCAGATTAGATGTTACACCACGCCGGTCGAAGCTCCGCTATGTTGCTCGACGCGCCGCACGTGCGCCATCCAATTATTGTACATCAAGTCGGATAAAAATGTTCGCGATTTTGCAGCGCGGTTACGACGCGAGGGTTTACGACGTGTCGCCAAGTTGCAGACCGTCGCGTCGCCGCGTCGGTGGCGATCGGGTAGCGCGCGGTTGTAATTTTCATCTCTGCATCGCCAATTATGTTACTCGCTCGTGTTACATGCCGGTATGATTACATGCATCTCGCTTACACGTGTTCGCATCTACGTCCACGTGCACGAATATTGGGTTATTAACCCGGGCGGAATATTAATCCTGGTTAGCAGCAAGTGCCGCGATAATGGTGACACTTGTGCCGCGGTCACGGAGAATTTATGCCGGCGAATATCGCGGCGCGGCTTATTTCAGCAAATCGATGCTGATGAATCGGCAACCGACTTCGTGCAATATGTAACCGATTGATTTCACAAGCGTTTATTACCGTTTCAATAGTAACTGGGCAATAAATCAGCAATATAATTTATGAATAGATACGATACTTGGAAATATTATATAGTGCGACCATGCCAATTCACATGTCTACACAATAGTGATATTTGCGTCGAAATCACGGCGAATTTTACAATCGGAGAATTATTTTCTCTATTGATATAAATCAACTGCTGTTATACGTGACTGTTTGAAATAGCTGGAAGCTACAATGGCTGGAAAATACACCGCGAGTTTGTTAACTTACGAATTATGAGAACTTTCTTGATGATATCAAATTCGATGTATTGATTTTGTATTGGTCTAAGATATTTATTCAATCTAAGCGGGAAAGTTGCATAAAAGTTATTTCTTACTTTTGGAATATATTATTAACAACTGAAGAGAGGGAGAAAGAGAGGGAGAAAGAGAGAGAGGCGTAAGAGTGTCTAAGCTTTTATAGACCAGAAGAAAGTTCTCCTAACATTTTCAAGAAGTTATACCTGCTGATATTCGCTAGTCGGCCATATTTCTATAAAAATTTCATCGGGAGCTCTACCATACATCACACAGCACGTGCGCCTATATTTTCTTGTGCTGCGGCAGCGGCAAGAAATGAATTCTTGCTAGAACAATTCCGTGGACCATATAACATGCCACAGAAAATATTTACAAGCTAAACAATATTGGCAATGTAATAAAAATATTATTTTGAAAAATAAGTATACGTATTTAAAGGAAAATATGTGAAAATATTTGAAGGAAATGAAATATCAAAATGTAGTATAAATTATAATTTGCACTCGGTATACCTGCTCTCAACGTCATTCAGAAAAAATCTCCGTGCTATCGATTGATGAACTTTAAATCATGGAGATCCGTTCGAATCAATTTAGCAGACAGTCAACAAGTTTTCGAATGAGCACTCTGCCTAACAAGGGTGCTACCCGATTTACATCCATCGACTTTTCATAACTGCACGCTGGACCGCATCGGGTTTAGCCCTCTCTCGCGGAGAGACCCTCTGTCGGGCGTTCATCAATCCAGATACAGATGCACGTACGAGATACGTACGAATGATTGGAATTCAAAATATCCGCGGGATGAAAACGGGGCAAAAATAAAGGTGCTGAAACTCGGATCGAGTGGACACGCTCGAGCGGAGATTCGACGTCGTTACGCCATTGCGTGAGTAGAATATATTGATTTATCACGGTCCCGTCCACCCCGATCACACCGTCGTTCGTCGTCACCGTTACCGCCGCTGCCGTCGCCGCGCCTCGCCGTCTCTCTGAATTTCTCCTCGTCACTTCGAACCGCGCATCCAACTCTGTCTTCGATTGTGGAAAACCCTCGTTTCCCGCCCGTGCGGGCCGTACTTCAAACTCCGATTCACCTCTATCGCCGTCCCGTTCGCGCGACATCCGTGCGGAGCATTATTGTCCCCGGTATTGACGATGTCGCCCTTGTGCCCGGACTTGGAGCGCATTGATCCACGCGGGATATATCCATATCCACGCCTGTGGCCTGTCGACGATATTATGCCGCGTGACGAGCCTTCGTACCGCCGGAATTTCTTCTCTTCGACTTGTCGTCGAAAGATATCGGTGGCTGCTGCCGCTATGCTCATGCACGTATTACATGTAATGGCAAGCGCGATGATATGTGAAATTGCTAATTCATATCGCGTCTTCCACATCTTGCTCTTTTAACATCCTCATGTTTCGACATGTGCAGTTGGATATATGAGAAGAACTTTTATATCAGTAGAGAAAATTCGCCGATACTGACATACTACTTCGTTTTTGAATTGCATTTCTTAAACAAAAATAAAACTTTGGAAATATAAATAGAAATTAGAAAGAATTAATTTTTCTATCTGATGATGTAGTAGCTTTTATAATACGTTATGCAAATATCTCTGGCATAAAATAGCGCCATCTCTTGTTTGTTTTTTATTTTAGGGGAATATGAGAATAAACGCGCGTATTCATAAGTTTTTTGGATTCATAATTATTATGGATTTCTATTGATAAAGGTAAAAGGTAATAAGGTCAGATTAAACGATTCTTTCCGATCATTGGATTTCTTTCCACCAATGAAATGAACAAATTTTGTTCATTTATTGTTGAAAGGAACAGTTGAAATACAACCGTCAAATGGGTCACCACGTGCGAGCGTTCTACACATTTTGCTACACACTTTAAGCGTAAAGACTGTTATGGAGGAAATTAATCCTAATCGACAAGAATAAGAGTTTCGGTCAAGGTGGATGGCAAAGCATAAGAGAGACCTGCGTACATTGTTTTTTTGCACTGAAGATGACTCGATTTAGAGTCGAAACGTTTGCGATCATTTGCGTTCATGTAAAACTACAATTATTGTATTCTATGAAATTTCGTACACTCAGTGCAGCTTATAAATATATTAATTTGCTCTACTTAATCGAATCGTTGACTTCCGAGATTATTATCAAGAGTCATTTGTTTTTTCTTGACTAGTCTCGTTTCGTTTCGATTCTCGACTCGTTATTTCTCTTTATATCCATCTTAGTTATAAATAATATGCTATTTCCTCATAAAAGAACAAATAAGATGAGATAGTCGATAGTCTCAAACATCTCGACATAAAATTCGAAAATCTCGAGAAGCGAGAATCTCAGTCCGTCGAGACGAGAAAATTTTTTCAATCATTTGTTTTAGTCGAGAATAAATCTCGGTATTTTCTCGTTTCATCTCGTTCGAATGCAATACCAATTCTATTGGTATTGGAAAATTTTCTTTAATTTTCTTTTTATAACATTGCGTTTATTTTTTGCTGTCTAAATAATTTCAGAAAATGCAGTTTAATTAGCACATGAAAAATACGAATTGGATTGACGCAGTCGATAATAAATAAGAGTAATTCTCTTACCATATAAAACACTATTCGTGAAATGTTACATCGCATCGATGGTTGCGATGTTTACCAATATTTATTCTCATCTGTCTCCGCAATCGCATGGAAACCATCGATTTTCCCACATAGGGAAAACCGTAGAAAAAAAAACCCGTGTCGGCGTTGATGCAACCGCCAACATCGTCATTGCACCTCGACTACAACCGAGCGTTATCGCGAGAATTCTATTCAAACGGTAGGAGCTCTCGACAGCCTCGAGCGTCTAAACATTCCGCGGGTGTAATCGAGTTGGCAATTGCGCCACGACGTAGAGGGGTCGGTACGGCGGAAAATCGGAAATTCGAGAGACACCGTCGACGAAAGCCACACATTTCCATCTTTAGCGCACGTATTTCCATGCAATATGGACAGAAAGATTAGTATCGGTATCTAGTGATGAAAGTCGAGCATGCCCTTCCCCGCCGTTTTATTTTACCTAAAGGTTTATCTTCGCCGCACAAATCTTCGACGATTAATCACTTACTACGGACGTGAGTTTAATTTTCGTTAGAAGCATCAGAGCGATTACATCATTGTGCCCACACGCGATGAAAGAGAGTAATTAAAAGGTACCGTGTTGGAGCAAAATTTGATTTTTCGCAAATATAAAGAAAACAAGAAAAAATTATAGTCTATATTATTACAACATGTAATCTTATAATATCTTTTCTATTTCTTTCATAGTTTTAATAACAATTGTTCGAGAGAGAGAGAAAGACAGGGAGGTAGCAGGAACAAAGAATAAGAACATTCTTAATGTTTTAGCAGCGAAGGTATGAATAAGGAAGGATAGTCTAATATCATTTGCATCAAAGGGTGCGTAATGGCTCCTCGGCTCTTTATTACGCGTTCAAAGCCCATTTCACGTAAGTAAGACGAACGAGTATTAATGAGGAACAATTCGTCGTGATTTGCACATCGTCTCAAAGCACAAAGGTGGGAAGTAGCAAGATGTCAGTGTACGACGTGATATCGCCATGGTTCCCCTTTAAAACTTGGCCGAATATCGTGTGTAGCACTGATCTCGAAAAGAAGGCAGAAATAGTGAAGTCGAACATTGCGCCAACGCGCAAACAACAGCACAATTCGTAAATTATTCACGGACAGTGCGTTCCATTTTTATGAGCTGAGCGTCAATCCAAGTTGGGTAAACAGAGAAGAAAAATGCGCCGGAAAGAATGTGCCCGTTGGCATTTCGAAGAGTTGGTATTGCGGTAAAGGACACGAGGATAAACTTTTTAAATGTTGTTCGCATACTGGTATAATTCATATCTAACATAATTTTCTGTTAGAACATTTAATTCCTGATTTCGTACACTTTGTGCGTTTATTTAATTGGTTTATTTAATTGTGAAACATTATGTTAAACGAAGATGGAAAGGAAACAAAAAGATGACCTAGAAAAATATTTCTCTTTGTTCAACAAGTGAGGCATAGTTGCACTGCAAATACATAGACTAAAAAGTCTAATATCTTGATCTGCTATAATGAACGATCGAACGTATCGATCATATGTAACGTACATAGCCAAAGGCTAAGCCATGTCGATATGCTGATGAGGATTTAGTTCCACGTCACGCTTCCGTGACGTTATACCTAACGATGTAAAGGGAGAAATGATCCATCCAGAAAGGAGGAGGCTAGCTCCCTGCTTCAATACGCGACTGAGATGCATTCTGATGCCAGGGGTTTCTCGTATCCTCGCCCTCTTCTTTGCCTACACTTCGATCTACTTGCCTTTCCCTTCAACAACACTTCGCGACTTGCGTCGATCCATCGCACCGGAAAATTATTCCACGGAGGGGGCACTCGGGGCTTTGCCACCGACCAGGTCTCATGACATCAATTGCATCGATCCCGGTGAATTGGATGAGCGATAAACGCGATAAACCCACGCTGAGGTCACTGTGGAAAACTTAAAAATTTTCGTTTGGGTTGCACAGCCCAAGCACTGACCCGGAAAAGTGCGAAACAGAGGGCTTTAACGGGCAGCGTTTAACGGCAGTTAAAATTATCGAACAGTTTGCCTCGTTCACGTGATATCGATCATATCTGCAAACAAGAAGCGTACCAAAACGTGTGTAACGTTTTATATTGCAAAATATACAACTAGTATAAACGAATATTTTATTTATAAGACGCTTACGCGCGCGTTCTCAAAACACTGAGCGCTGAATTTTAAATGGGGATGCATAAACTGCGATTTGTCAGAACTGCATTATTTAGCTACATAAGTTATCCTAGAGAACCCATCTCGCCAGTTCTTCCATATTCTCTGAGAAATCCAAAAGCAATTCTCTTTCAACAACAATGTATTTCCTTATATGGTAGATTCTGTTAAAGCTCGTCTAAAGTTAAGTAAAACATTTTCTAAATTAGATGCGCCTGCGATGAAGCAACGTCTCTGACTTGCAACGATATGAAAATCAATATCTTCTATTTTGAAAGCTTACGCACAGAAGAGACATGCTTATATTTACTTACGCTGATATTGGTTCTTGATGCTTGCAATTTTCGACGTTCCATTTCAAGCTACGTTGCGATACACGAAATACTTATTGAAATACTCATATATATGATAAAAAAAATATTGCAAACAGATTTTTTAATTTAATCGTTACACTTCTCATTACGCGCACAATGTAAAAATCCATGAAGAGAACTTGGTTTAAAACGTTCCGTTATAATTTCATAAGAGCATTACGTAATCATTTAAATTTAATACAAATAAACTAACATTTTAAACAATACTCGTAGCATATTTGAATATAAATAAATAATATTAATACATATAAAGATTCGCGCATTTATATTACAATATATAACAAAATATGAATAAAATTTCATAATACGAGCACTTTATTTCGTTCGATTCAATATAAAATCATAATATAACGTTTTCATATCTGTATTTGATAAAAGATAATATAGCATTATTATTATAACTTGGAATATTTCATTATTATATTATAGAAATTTTTAAAAATAGATGTACAGTGAAGTATATATTGTCATTTCCTTAAAAAAAGAAAGAAAAAAAGAATAGTTTATTAACGTTTATATATTGTATATTTCATGAAATTTCCAATTTTCGCAATGGTTCACCGCTTTCATACTTCACGATTAATTTAATAGAAATATTTATCGGTATTATATAAATTCGCGTTCCAGTAAAATCATGAACGTCAATAATTTCGTATAAGCTCAAAATGGATTCCTATAGTAAGATAACGAACTTCTGAAATCAAAAACAAGAATGGTGGACGCGCAATCTGTCGCAGTCCGATTAGGACCAATTATGATCGACTTATTGAAAAATAAAGCTTCAGTTTTCATTCGAAAGACGGACAACGGTCTTCATTTACTTCGCTTTTGCTGACAAACGTCTTGACACGCACTTCGATCATTGCCGTGCTTTATTGCCAATCAGAAACTGGCGAGAGAAATGGTGCTCGTCAACTTGCGAACGAAACGAAGTGGAAATTCCGGTGCGAAAGTGATCTCTAGTTTTTTTGTTACCATTTCCTTTCTTGCGGCGCATTGAGTGAAACGATAAACGGTATGATATATTCGTGTATAAGGGTCGTGCTTTTAATTAAGAACCGACGTAATAAATATCTGACGACAGAATTTGTTAAGTAGGATTAAAAATCCAGATATTAATTTTAACAATTCTTCAGTTATCGACGGGAAATTAAAATTACTTTTTAACCGTAAATTCGTGCGCATGACGTACAATAACACACTTACATATTGTAAAGATTGTCGGAAATATACAAGTATTTTTCTGAGGGGAAATTCGATTTCGAAGAGATACAATCACATGTATGTTGCCTTTTATATATAGAGTTGCTTTCCTAACACCTTTACCTGTCTTCAATAGCATCGCGAGTATAGGAGTGAATTACTTTGCTCGAAACGCCCCGTCTTGCGCGATTTCAATTTTCCGCTCGACCCCCAGTACGCTTTCGCGATTTTCCTCGCAACAACGCTCCGTCGATCGTTACGCGCCGCTGCACAAAGAGATCCACGCCGCCATTTCACTCGAGCCCTTTATTTCCTTTTTTATTTCCTCGCGAGAGAACGTATCTGCATGTTCGATTGAGCCGCGACAGCGGCGATGACTCATCCCGCCCGACAGCCCTCCCGGTACAGTCGCAGTACATGCTCCAAGTCGTATACCCTATCAGCCCGTTGTCAACGGACTTAATTAATGTCTCGTTTTATCGCGTCCCGCTAACCGCGAACTTTATGTTCTCCAATAATGTCTGCCTCAATTCAACGCGCCATAACCGCATTGACGCATGTCTTCGAAAATAATTCATTACTCGAAATGAACTGTCCGTGAATCGTTCACTCTTAGAATATGATACCTTGGAGAATTAAGAATAGAACTATTTGGCTCTCGTGTTTGTTCAAAAAACTATATCATTTCCTTCGAACGTACCGCGCTTCCGTCGGAAAAGCACGCGCAATTTTCCCGGATTTGCAGCGGAAACAACGCGAAAAAAGAAAGGTTGCAATTACAAACATCCGAGAGAACGGCAGTTATACTTGCTGCAATCGTTTAACGATTGGGGAAAATGGTATTTGCAGCGTACCGATTTTACCACATTCTACACATTCCGCAGGGCATTTGCAGTATACACGAGTTCTGTCGAGCGAGGCGCTATTTTCAGAGAGAACCAGGCGAAAAATTACAGAAACTTTATTCGCGTAATGAAAAGTACGTATGTCTGACGGAATTTCGCTTATCAAGTTTCAAACCAAAAGCCAAAAAGGACGTGTACTAAATCTTACAAAGTTCAAGTTAAGTATCCCTTCTTTCCTTGTCACAGATTTAGAGTAACATAAATCATTTGTATGATGACACGTGTCCATTTTGGTGAAATATTTCGGGCAACCTACTAGAGTCTGGAGTCCCGTACAACCGTAATTTCATAAAACTGCAGTATGTCAAATTACTGTCCAAGTAACTCGCTGTCGACGGAAAAGAATTTTCGCGTAACAGCGTTACTCAACTTTGCGGTCGAAATTTCGTTGTCACTTTACGAACACACGGCATGTTATGAAATAATTTAATAATGAGATTGTATTCGGCAAGGATTTATCCAATTCAATTCCTACGTATAATTACTGTATTAATCACAATGATCAAAAGTTTTGCGTGCATTTAAAAATTCATAAGCCAGTGAACAGCTTTGAATCTTTACGGGATATTACTACAAACTTCCACTAAATTATAAAAAAATTTTTCATGTTTTTAAACTTAATGTTTTACCCCCCTCCCCATAAACCATAGACTCTTTTGAAAGATTAGAAAAAGGAAAATAGAAAAATTAATAGAAATTCAAAATGTAACGAATATTGTAAACACATATTTTGATATCAAGGATTTTTTTGGTATTTCAAATAGAAAATAAATTGAAATTGTATTTGAAATACAAAATAGATCGAATAACCTTTTTGAAATATAAACTATTTTTAGATGCTCTGCTGAAATACAAAATACAAGTATTTAAAATGTGTCCAGCCCTAGTTATACTGTGATGTTATCATAAAACAGAAACGGATCGAACCAGGGTAAAATAGAATAAAAAATAAATTAACTGATTAATTTGATATTAAAATTATATACGTTATTTACAAAGTATTTTTTTAACGGAAGTATAAATACTAATTTTTAAATGCACAAAAGCGTTTTCCGCGTTTTGTGAAAATAAAATATCGAAATGTGCAGTGATCAATTAAAACACTTTTAAAATACTTTGAACAGTCAAAAAAGAAGCCAATTTGTTAGTTTTAAATCAGATATATTTATTAGAATTTTTCCTTTGTACTTCAAGGCATGAGCATACGCGAGATATCACGATGGAAGTAGATAATAGTCAAAGAAATCAAGAGGAGCCATTAAACAGAGTAGATTCTGACTACTACAAAAGGCTTGCGCAGCATTCATGCACAGAATATGATGAAAATGAAAGACAAGATATATACGAGAACGAGACAGAAGTGAACATAATGTTCAAAAAGAAAATAAAAATGCTCATTATTGACTGCGATTTTGCTGTCATTTAACTTACGGAAGACGAATATAAGTAATGTGTATTACTTTTGTATAATGTAAATTTTAAAGTTTTTTAACTTTCCGATTGTTTCAACGATTTGTAAACTTTGAGTTCTAGTAAATTATACGTATGTCTCATAATGTATAATATATAACATTTAAATTTATATTATTATCTGAATTTTACAATATTCTGTATTTCAAAAGCTTTTTACGATTAATAAAAATTCAAATTACAGATTGTATAATCACTAAATCTAAAAATGAAAAGTTTTACTTACAGAAAACGAAGATATATATATATATATATATACTACTGGTTGGACAATTCGTGCACTCAAACTAGGTGTAGCGGGGGGGCGGTCGCGCCCTTCGCTTTGGTAGCGTGTACGCTCTCAAACTTGAGAACCGGGAATAGAAGATATGATGGCCAAGTGAACGTTCGAAGTAAATGCACGATAATTTAATTACACAAGATCACTCACATTTGTTAGTGAATAATCAGTTATTTAGAAAAATGAGGCGACACGGATGTGATGGGAGGGGGGAGCGGACGCTCGGAAATCTTGCAACTGATCTTTCGCTGCTGCACAATACACGACCGGAAATCTTTGGGATGGAACCGAGCTCGGCTCCAGAAACGGATATCTTGCGAACGAAAAGTGCAGCGACCAGATCGCGATCGCAAACGCGAGATAAAGAACGTAAATGTAACTTGGAGAATCTCAACGCGTAATGGAGGCGAATCGGAGCACGCGGCAGTGGAGAAAGCGCGAAGCACGCGCGGTTGCGGAATTTACCGGCTATCGAAATCGTCAGGAATATTGGTACGGCTCGCGGCGCGAGACGTTAAACAAAAGGGAACGATAACGACGAATTACAAATTTGCCGCACACAAGGATCGGCACGCGTGCTTCGATTCGCACTCCGAAAGGAATCACATTTACGAGCGAACGACGTTACTTCACGCACAAAGAGCAAGTAACTAGAAGCAAGTGCTAGATCGCACGACGACTTGCGCGAATCCCCGAATTAGTGGTTCTGCGCCGATTTTCGCGGGTTCGGCGTTGCGTGATTACCGCGTGATCGGTACATGATCCTCGCGAACGGTTTACTAGGTGAGCGCGGAGACTCTCCAATATAACGCGTGAACTAAAATTTCTCTAAAATTTCGCGAATACGGAACACTAGGTAACTTTCATCGTCGATTTGCGTACATAACAAATTGTACAAAATGGATGAAATTGCAAATTTATTTTTATCTTTCAAACTGATGATGCGATATACTCTTTGCAACAATTTTAAAAACAGCCGTTTTTGGTGGCTGACGAGTGGAAAAGAGTGGAAAATTTAACAGAAAAACTTGCATGTCTTGTGGCGACTCCTTTTTTGTAGTACTTACAGAGGACAATAAACTATATACGTGGGGAAAAAATGATCATAGCCAGTTGAGTCTCTCTACGTGATAATGGGTTTACCCACGAAAATCAAGAAGTTAAATTCAAAGACGCAAAACCGAAAATAATTAAGACAGTCAGTATATACTCACATACACCCTCACTAACTGATAAAGGAGAGATGTTTGTTTAACAAATAATGCAAGATGTAACTTGGATAGTTTTNAAAAAAAAAAAAAAAAAAAAGAGATTCGTGGAATTTTCGTCTTACAGAGAGCAGTCTCTTTGAAAGAAGGAAAGTAATATTGAGATCATGAGAATGAGGACAAAGTTATGTCTTAAATATAATTGAGATTTGAAGAACACAAGCTTTGCACATAATAAACCATCTTAAATATATTTTAAAATTATCTTTTAACTCTCACATTGGTTCAATTTTGTCTTGTACACCTACACATTTTTTAACGTACGGTGTGACATTAATTGCTCTTTAAGCTACTACTCCATTTTTCAGCCATCTTATGGAGTAAACATCTATCGATACGGGGCCGCGCTATCCATCATAAAATATAAAAAAAATGTAAGAAATAATTTTGTCAGAAAAAAAATTTAATTAAAAGTAAAATTTCAAAAATTTTTATGACGCAATAAAATTTACAGGAAAATCTCCGATTCCTGGGGACACAACCTCAAATCTGACTTTCCAGATTTTTTCAGGTAGTAGACACTCTGGAGAAAAGAAAGTGCTTACATTAGATCGCTGCATTAAATAGCGATATACGTAACTTTTTAATGGCTTGCGAAAAAGTTTTAGTAAGAACGAATCAATAGCCACGAAAAACGAAATCAGATTTATTTGCTTTTCTTTCTCTTTTTAATGCTCCGTAATTTATGTATTCCATTCTACTTTGTTTATAAATAGCCATCGTGTTTTTCCCTGATGTATAACATTCTGTTTTAACAATTCAATAGCACGTTCGTGTATTTTCTCGAAAAATTGTCGGTCTGAATAAACTAGTGCAGTGTAAGGACAGAAATAAAATTTTAATTCGAGCTACGCGTCATCTCAATAGCGAATGCAGTATATAATAAAATTGTTTTTGTTATGTTTGTTACGTGGAATAGAGATATGTATCGATGTGGAGAATGAGCGGAATGTCAAAAATTTAATCATTTAAATCGAACGCTATGTTTTATTTCTGCGATAATAAAAAAAAGAAAGATAGTTGGCAATATTGGTTATATAATGGCAATATGGTGATTGCAATATAATTATTATCGGGGCGTTTGGAGTTTTAAGAGTAGGAGGACAAGCATAATATCTAAGAGTAGCGGAAGTAGATTAAGTGACAGAGAGATAGATAGATTGAAAAAATGGATAGCCGAGAGAGATAGAAAGAATGAGAAATATAATATTTTAAAATATATAAACTATAACTACCTATAATTATTGTAGTCTTCGAAGTTTTATACCAGCATTTTGAAATATTTCGAAAGTAAAAGCATAAAATATTTACAAAAAACTGAAAAAATGATTGTAAATTATATTGTAATCTTTTAGAAATATATAATTTATCTCACTCGTCGATCTTAACTTTGAGCAGTGTGAACAAAAACTATCCTATCGCAGCAACGATGTATGCAAAGCGTTCGTACGAAAAAATTCTGCTTAAAATTATTTTATATTGGAATATTGATACTATTGTATATTGGAAGAGAAAAGAGTTATGCCGGTCTTCTCCACCTCACCATACAGGGCAAGATCTGTTGGTTGAAGAATTTGAGAAAGTGGTTTGGCCTCTCCTCTATCGCTCTTTTCAGATTTGCAGTGAACAAAGTGATAATAGACAATATGATAGCCCACGCACGATAATGTGTATGGCACAAGAAAAAGAAAAAGAAGAAAATATTCTTTGTACATAATTTCACCCGAAACTACTTTCGTTATTACTTTCGACATCATTTTCTATTTTTATTCGTACACCTGTGAATCGTGTGATAATGCTCGAGTAAATCAATGTAATGTTATTACGAAGAGTCTATCTGGAAAGATCGTGCGTATTTATATTGATAAAAAATATGTAATTGGCTAAGTTTACGATTGGCGGAATGTTCCACGACGTGATTTTCTACTTTCACTCGTACGTTTTGAGATTCGGGCAATGTCGACGGGCTTTTTATTTCTGCTCATCCTTTAAATTACATCCATTTATCGATCAATAGCTACGGTACTGGGTAAATTTTTTTATTATCTAATTAATCGATGATATTATTTGGCAATGTTTCTCAAATTGGATAGATCGACATATATCGTTTTCGAGTACTCGCATTTTTCTTACATCAACGTTACTTTGGATCGAGATTCAATTGTGAAATTACTATTGGGATTTTAACTCGTATCTAATATGGTCGCCTCAATAAGGATATTTCACGTCAATGTTCACACTACACACTCAAATATGAGTATGTAGTGTGGAACATTGACGTGGAATATCCTTATTGAGGCGGCCATAGTTAAAATCCCAATCTTTTCGACACTTTTTTCTACTTCACAGATTGCGAGATGATGATACGTCGATAAAAATTGCAGTATTCAAGTAATTAAACTAATATTCGTTTGATGTACTAACTAGTAAATTTCTATTGAATTATCTTAATTTCGATGATGAGTGTAAATATATACATGATAAGTATATTTAATTAATTATCTTGATTCATATTGTATCAGCTAATATAATCCTATCTGAAGAAGTGCATGTTAAATCGATACTCGCATCTCTCGAAGTTTATTATTGACCTTTTTCCGTAATGGTGATTGATTCTCCCGCTGTGTTTACTGCTGTAAGCTGCTGTCATCGCGTAGATCGCGTTTTGACAGTTATGTGTATCGAGAGTTAGTAAATATGTAATTTCTAAGTTATATAATATCAAAAGGTGTGTAGCGCGCACCTGTTTTACTAATATTCTTTAAATTTATTATTGCCAAAATTAAAATAATTTAATAGAAAGTTACTAGTTAATACAAGTATCAAGTGCTCGGTGTAAACTTTGATTAAATGTTACTTCGAGTTGACGAAATTTTACTAAAGACGCAAATTAGCTCAAGTCAAATATATCAAGAAAACATTGAGATAATAAGAAATGCAAGATGAAATTCGTTCTTAAAGTTTCAATGCTACAAAGAGAGCAAGATAAAATCAATTTTAAAAAAACAAAGAATATCCTTATAGACAGATAATAAGAAGTATCTTTTTCGATCAAAACGAGACCTAATATAGCATTTGGAGTCAATTTTAATAGCATATAGAATTTTGTAGACGTATATTTTAATCATAATTTGGGCACAAGTTTTTGAATTAATACTGCGTTAAATATAATAATGTATTAAAAGAATTGACAGATAAGCGTACATTTATCATATTGTTTGTGTTCGTATCTTTCATTGTCATGTTAATAGAAGCTTTGCAAAAATTTCGGATTATGTTTTAAGAAGTTTAAGGAATTGTTAAAAGAAATAAGTATAGTAATTTAAAATAAAGTATATTAATTTAAAATCAAATAAATAAGTTTAAAAAGAATAAAGAAATTAATTTCAAATTTTTTACACTTAACACATGCAGCATGTACAGCATGATTGAACTTCTTCATTTTATGTTTACAATTTCTTTTAAAGAATTATATTACATAATTTGTAAAAGCTTATTATTATCGCTGATGAAAACACTGTGCAGTCGAAACGTTCGATTTAGAATTTGAGATATCGTTTAATAAAAGAAGTTTATGATAATAAACATCACTTAATCTACTTCCGCTACCCTTAAATTGTTATTTTACTCGTAAGTTGCTGTTAACCTTATTCTGATTATGTGAATTTGTAAAAGCCTGTTTGTGTGTGAATAAAAATTATAGATGCGTATAAACCCTATACAAGAAAGATTATAAAGAAAAGAATGATATAAAGTACTGTTGTAAAATATTTTAATGGAAATACTACATAAGATATCAAAATCCAAAATAACGGAAAAATCAATTTGCTGTAAGCTTACTGCGATGCTGATTATGCAAGGGATTCGGAGACAAGATACAGCACGTCAGGATTGTAGTCTATGATGAAGGAGTAATAAGTTTGCGCTCTAGAAAGCAATCTTGCTTTCTAGCGTCGAAGTCGAATAAATTACCGCAGCAAAACGCTGCAAGGAATTGCTATATTTAAAATTCTACTAAAACTCAACATATTAGATGTATTATATGTATATAAGACTGCAGATATGTGATACGAAGGCAATCAAAGTGCCATCGACCTCCTCGAACGCAAACAGCGCCTTCGTGCGATACGGAAATTCGCCGTGCGAAGATTGTTTTTTAACAGCTGTTTCATCATGGCGACCGAACTCCTACAGAGATCTATCCTAAGGACTCTTACGTAAATTACGATTGGCCCGGTGGCTGGGGCTCCTTGACCAAGGTTCGAATGAAATACACCGTTAAGTCGATACTACCATACATTGTAATACGTGATAATATATGTCTGAACTCGCCATAAATAAAATGGCTTTACGTTTGGTATTTTTTGTTTTACGGGATGGCAGTGGAAGATATAATCGTCCCCTTTGGAAGGTGGACAAAGGAGACGATTATATCTTCCACTGCCCAAATGTGAACCATACTATAGCTGCAAAATTTTATATTTTTATTTATTTCATATATTTTTTTAAATATAAAGTTTAATCTTGGACACAATATCAGATACCTTATTATTTGTTACACTGTATATTACATCCAATATAATTTCTTTCTGCTTAAATAAACTTCACCAAGTTGCTTCGCGTAAGCGAGATATCCAAGAAATTTCATGATACACACCCGTTCGAAATTGTCTAGGCCGGAAAAAGTGGACAGATACGCGATGTGAACTTGTCTAGTGTTCAGTGGTATGCATGTACACGAATATGACAGCGTACACTCGCTGTCGTACTCCTGTACGTGCATACCGAAAAAACACGTCGGTGCCATCGATCTTCTCGAACGCAAAAGACCATGGCACATAGAAAAACTTAAGACGTAAGAAAGGCTTAAGCAGTAAGCNGTAAGACTTAAGCAGTAAGCAAATCGACCAATTACAGTCAAGCAATAAGGTAGCCATTTTGAAACTTAAAACTTAAGACGTAATGTTAAAAAATTTCGTAAGGATGAAATTCTTACGTCTTAAAGTTATTGGTTAATAATTTTGACAAATCGCGCATGTAGATTTTGTGCTTATATCTCGGTAAAAAATTTTTTGTATACAATTATACATTATATATAATTATATATCAAATATGTCTATACATATTAAAATATATATAATTATATACAATTATATATGGTTATAAATATGGTCAAATTATATAATTATATATAATTATTTGTATTACAATATATATATATATTATTATTTGTATTACAATATTATATAATTACAATATATATAATAGTATACAACAAATTTTTTACCAGGATTGAATATAACCTGAAACAACGCCTGATATTATTAATAATAATTAAAAACTTCGGCGCTTGCACATATTTGGTAAGTACTGATAAAAATATATCTTGTACATATTATAAAATATGTATAATTATATATATTTTGATATACATATATGGATATATTTTATATATAATCATGTATAATTTTAAATAAATATATACGACAGTTATATGATAATTACATATAATTACATATATTTTAATATATGTACATATGCTCATCAAACTGAATATTAGCTTCTTCATCTAAATTAGTGTTATTAATTTGAGAAGAATATTCATGTTCATCCATTTCTTCTTCAATATTGATAAAATATTCAATAATAATGAAATAAAAATCAAAACCAAACGTAACCCGTATTTCCGTGTATGACATGTGAGCGTCTTGAAAATTGAATCAGACAATTTCATGTGAAACTGTCTGATTAAGTCTTACTGCTTAAGTCTTACGTCTTAAGTTTTTCTATGTGCCATGGCCTAAACAGCGCCTTCGCGCGATACGGGAATTCGCCGAGCATGTCGCCGTTCTCAACGAATCTACTTCGCATACCGGGTTTAACCTCGACCACCTTGTCGCTGGAGGCGACCACTACTCTGATCGCGATCTCACCGGCGTCCGCCTCCTTCTTCTTCAGGAAATTATTCACACCAAACAATTGCTGGTAACGAAACTCAGCACATTTCGATATATGTGCCAAGTTTCGTTACGGGCAATCGTTTGGCGATGAACTTATTCTCTTTGCGTTTCTGTCCCTTCTTCTTTAAGCAATTCTCACAGGTAAATCTGAAAGGGAAGTAACTTCTAAGTACGCAAGATATACTTCATAGCTTTCTCAAAATTTTTGAATGCAAACAGTAAACGCATTTTATTTTAATCGCGAGAAAATTTTTCAAAGCTCTTCACGGTGTTTCTAAGTAAAATGAAATAGAATTATTTACCCTAATAGCCAAATTGCTTCCATGTGAAGAACACAAATTTGATGAATTCTTCTACCACAGTCCGTGCATGTTGCAAAAGGGTCCAATTCTAAGTGATCATTCTTTATTTCCTGGAACTGTTCCTTCTTGATGGCACTATGAAGAACAAAGATGAAATATAAATCATATAGAATCAGAATAACATTAACAAGATTACATACGATTGATCTTTTAATCACTTACGTTTGAGGCTGCGTTAGATCGTCTCCCAACGTCACTTAAGTGTCACCAGGTATGTCGTTGAAACATTTCTGACAGAAGGTGTATCTGTCGGAAAGAAGACCAATTCTCTTCCCAAGCAACACAGGGATGTCCACGGACGTCCCCGCGCGTCCCAAGGTATGCACATGTAATCACTCGACCATAATTCGTGAAGTTCTATCACTAGTATCCGCTGATAGCACTTAAGAGCATAAAGGCAGCTCTATGCGCGGTTTACCCATGAGCCCCTGCTTCCACGAATGTTTCAGGCGTGATCCTCGGGGGTAGGATAATCCTGCATAATATGGGGACTTGCGAACCTGTAAAATCCAAGTACCTGGCGCGCTCGTGAATAATTCGCTGCACGCGAACGTCGTTAAGTTGCAGCATCGAGAATTTAATGACCTCTATATACAAGAAAAGTTATTGTTGATGTCAGTGAAGATTATGTAAAAACTCGGCGAAAAAAACACGTGTGTGTTGAGACAGATTTTCTTTCATAACATGTACTCGTGTTAAATCGATGCATAATAATATATTTTTTCAATGATTTAACAACTTAAATAACGCAAGTTACTCGGGAGCAGAACCGTGCGTTTGAGAAGGGAAGCAAGCAACAGAAGGAGAATAGAAGAAGAGGAACACTATTAGCGTCGATAATACATATAAGTTTTATTTAAAAATCCCTTGTAAGTTTTTCTCAGAATTTTTAATCTAATTTTTCAGAATTTTACAGAATTTCTGAAAAATTATACGAATAAAACTTTCTCAGATTTTTTATACGAATTGAAACACTTTTCAGAAATAACATTTAAAGAAACTTAAGAAAATCTACATCTTTTCTCAGAATTTCACATATAAATTATGAAATATCCTGAGATTTTTCACATTTTTTATTCTATAATTTCTGATGAAATTTTATAAATCTAAAAAAGTTAAAAATGTTTCTTAGAAATTATGGGATGACAAATCTCAGAATATTTCAGAATTCACAAGCATGAAAAATTCTAAGAGAAGATGTAAACTTGATAAAACGAGCAGAGAATTTACGCGCGATAATCGATGTGAAAAAAACATTTTATATTTAAGCGCACTGGCTATATTTTTGCCGATTTAAAGTACGCGATCGATTTCTTACAAATCTGGTGAGCTATGTTTTATCGACATCTTATTATCATTTCACCCATACTATCGATCCTTCAACAAAACTAATTCTCTCTTGAGTTATCTTGGAAGAGTCTCACGAGATTGCTAAAATTAGGTCTCTGCGGAGAGTTTCGCAGAAATCGCGTTTCCTGTGGGATCGTTCAATTTCACCATGGCCATCCATTACGCTACATTAAAACGTACTCGCCCGTTTGGTGCGTACCGTTCAACGATTGTGCCGCGCTAAAAGCCACTGGCGTAGCGTGGCTTTTAAAGGCGGCTACAGCGTTGAAAAGATAGGAAAAAAGAGGCGAGAGCTTGTGATTTTTCACTTTGCCAAGTATGAAAAACAGTCTTTCTGTGCACTTTTCCATAACTACGAATGCAGATATATCGCTCTCAATGTGGACAGGTTAAATTCAGACTTTAAATAAAATAATAATTCAAGAAGAACCTCTGTCAAGCTAGAAGGACCAAATGAGCAAAATCGAACAGGACCTATTGAACTTTTTAGTGTTCATTTTGTGCTAATTTGTGCCGCAAGAAGCAATTTTGTACCTCATGCCGTTTAAGAGAAATTCATGGTACTGTTAACTTAATATCAAGCTAGCAGGACCACTAGAAAAAAAGGAATAAAACAAAAATAAAAGCAGGTATAATTAATGCTGATTTTGTGCTAATTTGTGCCGCGAAAAATAATATTGTATCATATGTTATTTAAAAGAAATTTATTATTATAATAAAAAATTTATTATTATATAGGTATAAGAATTTATTCTTACATACAATTAAGTACTACCGATTTTGTGCTAATTTGTCTCGTATAAAATGAAAATTTAAATAAATTACTAATAATCCAAATATTTTATATATAAAAAATAAAATATCAATCATTTAAGCAAGATGCTAACTATTAAAATGGACCCATATTAGAAATAATATACAGTGGTTATAAAGAAAAAAATACCAGAATTTGTTGTTAATTTATTCTCATTGTGTAACTTTGAAAATAACTAGATATAATAATAATTTTTTTATTATAATTATAAATTTCTGGCTTAACATTAAGCTAGCTCCCCTCCCAACAAAAAAACAAATATTTATTATGTAAACGAATAAACAAATACGGTAGAATTAAGTGCTAATTAGGTGCTTCAAGAAATAAAGAAAATAAATCAAAATATATTACAAAACTTAGAAGCCGGTCGTTCACAGCTAGGAGTTCACAATAGAGAAGTCATCTTGAAAAATTAGGTGCTCGGGCAAATTTTATAAGCAAAGAAATTTTATGACTCACCGAATCGATGCGCAGCAACAAAGTTGTACACAGCTACATTAATCTGTAAAGTGCATATAAATCCAAATTATAATAGCGTCCAAAATAATTTTTTAAAATTTATATTAACTTAAAGAAAGTCGTAATTTTTTAAAAATAAATTGTTCAAAACAATTATAATATGGATTATCAAATAGATTTAATATTTTAGTTGTAAATCAATATGAAATAACAAAAAATATTTTTTATGGAAATGTATTTTTTTCTTTCAAGTGTTTTCTTTCTTGCATAAATGATTTTTTAACTTGGGAAAAAAGTTAATGATTTAAGTTTATGTTGTAAAAATAACTAGATGAAATTAAAAAATTTATCTGTGTAAGAGAAAAAAAAATTATAAAAGAAAAAATACATTCGCACATAAAAAATATTCCCTTTTTATTTCATATAAGCTTAATTTATAAATAAAATATTAAATTTCTTTGATGATCTATATTATAAATGTTTTAAGTAATTTAACCTTAAAAAATTACAAATTCATAATTTAATATGATTTAATGCTTTTTAAAATTAACTTTTAATTTAACTTAATTTAATCTAAACATAACTTTTAACTAGTTAGTTTTTTGTAATATTTAATCATGTAATATTTAAGGGGATATTTTCATTTTATACGACTCGTTTTCAAAGCGATTTTTGAGAATTAATTTTAAGCAAACGGATAGACCTACAAATTTAATGTTTTATACTTACATTTATTCATCTTTAAAGAAGCACCTGAACCGAGATCTTTTTGATATCTTTAAAATCATTATTTTTTTGGACTGCGAAATATTAGAACTTTATACTAAAAATCAGACTATTACTCTTTAAGTGCCGCCATTTTGTCAATTTTTTTTCAAATTAATTTATTTTGGTTCACATGATAACCACATTCATTAGGAACAAAATAAAAATAAAAAATTTTGTATTTTAGATGACCAGGAAGGTAGCAATTGTGGCATCCGATGAAAAAGAACTGTAAACTTCAACAATTTATATTTGCAATAATTTTTAATAAAAAATTTTAGATGCTTCTTTAAAGATGAATAAATGTAAGTATAAAACATTAAATCTGTAGATCTAACCGTTAACTTAAAATTAATTCTCAAAAATCGCCTTGAAAATGGGCCGTAAAACGAGAATACCTCCTTAACGTAACTAAATAAATTTCATAAACATTAACTTTAATATCTTACTCAAGGATTACTCCGCTGTCGCCCGATGCCGTCAACCTGGCCACCTCCTCCACATCCTCCTCCTCCTCCTCCTCCTCCTCCTCTCCTAGCCTCTCGTCGTTCCGCCGTTGCACATCACAAAAAACTCACTCGCGAAAATTAGACAATTAACAACACACTTGCTACTAATTGTCGACACACTGTGAAACACTTGTATACTAATTGTCGATCGCCCGGCACTTCGCACGACCCGTGAAATCGGACACTTTTGATATTTATCCGCATACGATATCCGTACGAGAGCGTTCGACGTGCACCTAACCCCTCGTTTCACACTGTCTCGACGGGTCGGTTACGGCAATTCGCCAGCACTTCCATCGATGGCGATAACACTCGCGAGCGACCAAGTATATATGCGAGAGAGACGAAAAATGTATCTGAAGCCAGCGATAGAATCCGCTTTCACGAAACTTCTATCGTGTCGACGCGAACGTGGAACATACACTCGAGAGACACGAGTTTGCTTGCCGACGGCCGAACGGCATCGAGTACATTCATACGTCGTAACAACGGCTCGCCGTGGAATTCGGACACTTCTGCGATTCGTACACGAAAACATTCCGTTCGAAAACATTCGACAAGGTCGTAAGGACGCGAAGCAGAGCATTCGCGAAGCACTCGCTTCCGTTTCCAGTGACACTCAATGTGAACTGACCGGCCGTGACGTCACGCTAGTACACTTAATTTCACACTGTCTCGACGAATCCGCTTCGGCAATCCGCCGGCACTTCCATCAATGCCGATGACACTTGCGAGCGATCAACACGAAATATATATGCGAGAGAGATGAAATATGTATCAGAAGCCGGCGATAGAATCCGTTTTCACGAAACTTCACTTGTGACGACGCAAACGTGGTACACTCGGTGGTGGTGGGGGGGGGCACGAGTCCGCTTGTCGATAAGGCTTGCGAATCGGGCGGATTAATGCGTCGAAACAACGGCTCGACGTGGAATTCGAACACTTCTGATATGATCACGCGACACGATATCCGTACGAAAACATTCGAGAAGGTCGCGGGGCCGCGGGGGCGCGAAGCATCAACGACTCGACCGCTCCGGGGGAACGCTTTACGCGAACTGAGCAGCGGTGTGACGTCACGCTAATATGCCTAATTTCGTACTGCTACGCGAAGGATATCTTCCGCGCGCGAAAAATGAATTTCTTTGACGATTTTGTTTTACCGATAAGAGACAATTTTATTTTATTTATGAACTTCGGGCAGATATGATATTCGGTTTCGGCATAAAAAAAATACATAAAGTATAGTTTTAAAAAAACCGCTTTTTCAAATCGCTGGAAAAAAACCAGAAAAATTACGGTTTTTTTCGGAAAAATTGCTTTTTTGCGACAAATTTGTTTTTTGCTATGTAAATGGCATGCTACCTAATTTTACACAGTATTATTAAAGTAACACACCTTGTATAAGCGCTGGAATTAATATTGAGCTAATTTTTATGTTTATATTTGAAATATTACGTCATTTGAGATTTAATAATTATTAATTATTAAACAAACTGTTCTAAGAACAAATGTAATCCTAACAACTCGTTTAAAGACTAATTTAAGTTAATATTTATGTTAATTATTTGAAGAATTTTGAAAATTAATTCTGTTTTTATTTATTTTTGTGATTTGCTTTTTGTTTCCCTCGTATTCATATTTATTATCATAAATAAAAAGAAAAAAACTTTAAGGACAGAAACTCAAAGACAGAAACTAACATTAGTTTAACTTTATACGAACCGTTTTCTAGTTGTTTCTCATTAACACAGATTTTTAACTCTAGTTTGCCATACCCTGATCCGGTGAACTCCTGAAGTGTAATCTCATTTTATAGTTTACTTCTTCCTGTATATTGTTATAAATTTAATTATTTCAAATTATTCTCTTGACCGGCTATTTTATATCTTATGCACTGAGAGAAATCGTTTGATAGAATATTGATCAAATGAATTTTACAGTACTGGTACCAAAAACTTAATTACATTTAACAAAACTTTTTGTAATTTGTTGCATGAAAATAATTATTTGGTTAAGGCTACAAATTGTTTGGTCAAAATAACTATATATTTAGTAACTATCATTATAAAATTTATTTGATCACTATTCAACCAAACTTTTTTGTTTATTGTACCAAACATTTCTCTCAGTGTGAGCATGATGTTTAGACTATGTATTTTTTATTTTTGCAATACAAGTTTTAAAATATTAATTAGAATGAAAGTGAGAAGACGAAAAACCGAGCTGTCTTGCGAATAGAAGTATGACTCTACTGACTCAAAAATAAGTGTGGCGAGCTAGAGTTAAGAAATCATATCGTAAAACAGGTATATTTGATATTGATGAGGTATACCACCATAGTACAACACTTTTTGAATTTTTCCAATGAATTTTTCTACCCGAGAAAAAAACCGAAAAAATTCACGTAAAAATTGAAAAAAAAAAAAAACAAAAAACAAAAAAAAACAAAAAAACAAAAAACAAAAGGTTTTTTCCTCAAGTCTTTAAAACTATAGTGTAAGGTAAGAATGCTTTAGTCAGGAACGACGTTACAATTTCACTGCACGATTCACCCTAACAGCACATAAAATTTGCCTGAGCACTTAATTTTTTAAGATGACTTCTCTCTTGTGAACTTCTGTGAACGACCGACTTCTAAGTTCTATAATATATATTTTTGATTTATTTTCTTTATTTCTTGTATATTACTTGCTGAAGATGGCCCAAAATGTTGCCGAAACTTCCATTTGAATTGAAATAATGTCTGCATTTTGAATAGCAATAACGTGCGCACTGATTACCGCGCCAACACTCTCACCAACCCTGTGACTTTTTTCTTTGAAAATTTCGAGTTAAACTTCACTGATACAAAAAAAATAAGTATTTTATTTTATATACGATCCCGGATTTTGAGAGTATCTCTCAATTAGAAGTAAAACTTTCAAAATTTCCATAACTAGCAATAAAATTTTCAGGAAAATCTCTAATTGCAAGGGATTCAATCTCAAATAACTGATTTTCCAGGTTTTTCCAAGTTTTTCCAGGTAGTGAACACCCTGGAGAAGAGAAAGTGCTTAGATCCAGCGTGAATAAACTACGCAACCGCCATTCTGCGTCACCCGTGCTGCTTCGTACCATGTTTTCAACAGCGAAACGAACGCAATCGGAAAGTAATCGGTCATTACGTCGTGTGTTCGTAGCCTCGAGAGGTTTTGAGAGTATCTCTGGGATCAGGGATGATTGAAATTTTATGAAAATTGAAATGGGAATTTTAGAATACAAATAAAGTGTTATTCTTGTATTTATTCCTCAAGTCTTACTATGCACTTGAGAATTTTTAACGAAAGAAAATCTGAATAAATGAAAACATAACAATAACAATGATAGTCCACGATAATCTAAGGACAATCTAGAAAATGAAAGGCAAACGATGCAACCATTGATTTATTCGTCATCATTTACCTTCGAATAATCTGCAATTTAACTACGAAACGACGCCGGGAAATTGAAAAAGAATAAAATGAAGAAGAGAGAAAACGGATTGAGACTCGGAACGGCACCAAATGCCGTGCAAATGGAACGAATCCTGGACGAAAAGCTCTATTGATTCTATAACGAATTAATTAATGTCGGCACAAATGCTTCAAACTCAATCGTGCCCTTTAACGTACCGAGTTTCTGTCGTTAACTGTGTTATTCTTAAATCCATTGTGAATACTTTCATGCCTCTTTTTTCACTGATTTCAATGTTATAATAAGATAAAAAAAGATACTCCTAACTCTCTTTTCTTGAAAGCTCATCCGTCTTGAGCTTCCATCGAAAACTCCTGTAGGAGTCAAGGAACGCAAACTACGGTTAACCAGACAACTGTGGACATGAAAAGTATATTCGAGATACCCATTAACGGCAAAATATAATACTGAGATATATTTACAAATATTCACTAATGTAAAATACATATATGTATATTCATACACATAAAAGAAATAACAGCATATAGAAATAACAATGGTTTAATTTTATAGCGAATTCAAGTGGACTGCACTAATGCGCATTGGTACACATTAAACCGTTGTACACTAATCCAAGTGTAAAAGTGACATTACATATCACTTATTCTCGAATTATGTCTTTTAACCGAATCTCCTATTAAGTTCTCTTAAAATTTATATTTCTTGTGCAGAGTAACTAGCGTTATCGTCTTCACACGCCACTACAAACGCCGGTCTCGAAAGAAACAGAGAGAGGGGGGGGGGAGAGAGAGGGAGAGTTAAATATTTTCTGCTCATTGGATGGTTTTTACTATTGTTAGTACGGCCGTAAGATTTCGAGAGGCCTCACCTGACAATGTTTCTTCTGTCAGATTATATTGCATGATTGCTATTATCAGCGCGGCCACAAGATTCATATTAATCTATCATCCACTCTCATCGAGTAAAAGAAAGCTTCTCAGAGCCGAGAAAGAGAGAGAGAGAGAGAGAGAGAGAGAGAAAATCAACCAAATTTTACCTGAATGTATAACAGAATCAAATAGAATCGAATTAAATTGAATCGAGTCGTTGGAATACAACTTTTAATTAGCATAATTATTGTTAGATTAAGAATATTAAGTCAATATATATGATTCGTATTTGAACATCTTAGATTCGAAATTTTCTAATAGTTTTTACGTCCATTTGTAAACTTGAATTCTATTAGTTGAAATCCGCTGCCATATGCTTGCGACATTAAAATAAAATTAATCAATCAAACCACATTTAGGTTATCATTTATAAAAATAGTGTTTTATAAATCGTCTTGTAAAACTGTATTATTATGAATATAATACTTTTTCGTATTATTATGGCTGTAAATGCATAATCCAATTGTGTGAATTATCCCGTTTTTCCCTGATTTATAAATTCCCTGACTTTTCCCTGATGTCTCTGACCGTTAAGGGTGAGGAACATCAGGGAACAACCCTGCTAAGGCACACTGCGAATTCCTGATAATATCTTTATTCACAAAGAAGCGACTTATGAGAAGCAATTCGCATCTAAACATAGTTAAACAATTTTAACATAATAAAAGATGAAGATCTTGATTTTCACGAAAGCTAAGATTTCTATGCTTTCACGCAGTTTTCATTTGCCCACTGGCAGTGCGGCACGTGATAGCGGATCGGTATGTAAATACATCGGCAAAGTGGTCTCGCAGTATAATAACCCAATCGGCGTGCGTAGAGCGAACAGACGATCGAGCGCGGCAACGTTGGGATATTTGCAAATTCGCACATCGCACGATGTCTGTGCATCTCATCCGCGGTAACGTAATGCGATGGTAACGCGAGATCTCAATTTACGGAGATTGGAAAGCTGGCAGAGGAAGAAAGTCGCGGAAAACGCAGGAGCATGGGGGACGTGAGAGGCGTCCAAACGAAAAGCAGCTCGGGATTTAAATTGCATTTCGCTGACGTCGCCACGATGGGCCCGGGTCGCGCATCATATTTATCTAGCTCGGCGACGACGTCGACGACTATGACTACGATTACGACGACGACGACGACGACGGTGACGACGACGTATCTACCAGACCGGGAGACTTAGGCAAATTCCGTGTATCGCGAATCCACAGGCCCGATGACGCGCGCGCGCGCGCGCCCGCGCATGGGAAACGGGAGGTAGATTGGTAATTGAAATGTGGTGGTGTAGAAAGAGCGACGTCGCTCTCCTCCGTCTGGGCGGAAACGACGACGGTTTCCAAGTTCGAAGGCGGATCAACGTGCACCGAATAGACGTCACGACGTCTTCGTGATGTTATTCATTCGCGCCACTGTCTCCTGACAAGAGCGACAGAACGGATGGCACGACGATTGTGCGGAGGGCGGAAAATGAAAAACGATAATGCGAATGCCGTGAGGAGCGGCGGTTACGTAATAGCATTACGTGGTGCCGTACATTGAGAAAGCGGATATCGCCGTAACGAACGTATTATAAAGCTAATATAATTAGAACGTCCTCTCAGATGACTAAAATAAAAACGTTTTCTTAATACGCCCGGTTGAACTCTTTGTGCAATAAGGATGTAATAGTCTCCTCGTCGGTACAATTTCTGTTATTTCTCCCTGCATTATTTGTTATCGTGGCTTAAAGTTTAAGGCTTTATATTGAGCTATATAGAGATTAAAGAAATTTTCCATTTCCCGGCAACCACGCGGTTGGGCTGCATTTTAAAAACATGGATCCCCTAAAAAATAAAACAAATAAAAAACAAAAAAACAAGAGTAATAAGGAGAATGACGAATCTCGTATAGATTACTCAGAAGAAGAAAAAAAAAGATACTGTGCTTCCGACAACAGATGGAAGAAATATCTAAAGATTTAAAAGGAGATTCCGTTATCGTAACTAAAAAAAGAAATGCCCCTAAAAAAACAATCAGAAGACATATCATCAACCAGTACTGATAGCACCGACTCCACTGATTCATCAAATTAGTCTCCGCGGCGAAGAGTCACATATTTTATAATATTTACTAAATTTTTTTTAAAATCATCATTAAATGACGAAAATTGATAAGAAATTACTCATATTTATAAGATGAACGTTGAAAGATGATAAATTCACATAAAAAATACATGCTTAATTATAGACTAATACGTTCAAAAAATAATTTAATAATAATTACACAGATCTAGATAATAGTTACTAAGCTTTGGTGAAATATTGCGATTAAATGTTTGTTATATAACAAATATTTAATGATATTTAGTAACTGTTTTGGTAACCATTTAGTAATCGATTTATTACTGTTACTATGTTGAGCTACTAAATCTCTCTTCGCGTTCCATACGTTTATCAGCATGTAAGCGATCTCTTCTGCATATATCCTTAGATATATGGGACTTACAGTTTTAACGCTTCCGATTACAGTTTTAACGGTTTCGAACGGCCTATTAGAAGAGACTTTCCTGGGCAGTTACTCTCGGTGATTTGCCTTTACCTTCCGAAAGGTGGCGATCGCTTCTAAATCGATTAAAGACCGATTTAGAGTTATATTGTTCTGAGTGGATTTGAACCCGGATCTATGGCACGGAGAGAAAACTAGCAACTGCTTATGCCATGTCGTTACCTATTAATATGATTAAATATTACTATAATAAATATTTAGTTGCATTAATGAAACATTTAATTGAAATTATTTCACCAAAGCTTGATTACTATTATTTTTTTCAGTGTATGTGCGTATCTTATTGATAGCTTTAATTTTCTCATATATACCTCTATAAGTAACATTAAAGATCGCATAACCACGTTCTTCTCTACGTAATAAAATTCGAAATATGATGTTGTGTAAGAGATAGTACAGTAAATTTGCAAGACTAGTCCTCGTAAGGTGAAATGACGCGCGTAGGCAATTAAATGAAAATGTAGATCACATTAACAACTTCAAAGAAACGTCGTAGTCGACAAGAGACATCTCCACAAAGACTTACGTTGCGAAAGCTGCTAGACGACAATTTCGCTCGCTTCTTTATCAGCGCACATCCCAGAAAAACCATTCCGTTTCTTTCGAATTGCCACCCACATCCCGCTTAGTTATTCCCTTGATCATCCGTTGTGTTGTACAATAATAAAGATAGCGCTCTTAGCGATTAATGCTCTGAAGATACGATAAATAATGAGAAAAAAATGAGGTCAAAGTGTATACATATCCGCAAGACAATCGCCTGGAGAGACAAGCATAGGAATGCGCGGTATGTTCAAGCCAATTCTCGGTTGTTCCGAGGAATACCGCAATCCCCTACGCCATTCCTAAGTTATGATACCTGTAATACGGCTGGTATTTCATTGTTGCCATCTACAAAACGACCGTTTCATAGCTAGGTGCGCGTACGGAGCTGAAAATCGCGGGTCCGCGTCACAAATATCACCCCGGGCGAACCTCCTCGTCCAACGATCCCCGGGTCACTTGGCTTTCGTCGGAAATCGTGTCATTTATTTTTAAAAAGAGGAAGGCAGAGAGGTGGTTTCACAGAAACCACGTGAGCGAAAAGAATCTCTTTTCGGTGAAAATGCGACCGGTACTTTTTCCACGCGCGGTACTAGACCGATTTGCGATTATTACGCGCGGACGACTTTGCGACAGAGAGTACAACAAACGAAAAAATTAATGAGAAATTTATATCTCAGATTAACAGTAGAAAATGAACATAACTTTGTTTGAAATAAGTGACACTAAAGAATTTTAGAAGAAAAAAATTTTTAATTCTGTAAGCGTTGTAATTCAGCCGCTCTTTAAATGACATGTCGGTTAGGCTACCCGATATAGTATATTATAGTTGACGAGTTATTAGGAAGATCGCGCTTAGGATGTATATCGCGGGAAAGAAAGCGACATACGCCGCGAAGATAGTCGTCGTAAGGACACCGGCTAGTAAACATCGCCAAAGCATTGTAACGAGAGCAGTAAACCGTAATATTGAAAGCCGAATTAATACGACTTATATTTTTTTATTCTTTTGAAATACCGCATTCCCCAAGCACCACCCCGCCACTTACAATTTATCAGAAGTGGGATTCGGATCAGCGATCTGGATCAGTATTTGGATGAACGAGCAATCGAATCTGAGGATCGTAAGAGCGCCGACGAGGAGCGAGAGGAGTGCAATTGTGACGTGGCACTCGGAAATTTAGCTGCGAAGGACGGTTGAGACGGGCTATTTACGTGTATATTTTCGAACTTTCGAGAACATTTTGAAGTAATTCGAATTGACTTTGGGAGCATTTTGTGATTAAGTTCGTCAAGAATTTTGTGAACTGAAATCTCGTTAGTGGCCTGGAAACCGGAGTATTGCAGAATTGGAGCATTACGAGTTCTGTAAAGGATTGCACGACCATTCAATTAAAAGACATTTTGAGGAGATTCGGATTGTCCGCTAGTGAAAATAAAGCTGAGCTCATCGCTAGAGTGTTGCATGCGGATCCGGAGGAGAAGAGATGGCGAGATGCGTTGAGGAACGTATAAGCGGAAGAAGCTGGAGCATCGCTGATTTTGGATAATTCGCTGGATGACGCTGGTAAATCGGAGCAGGCGGGTAATACTAATATGCGGCAAAACGAGGTAAGCGACCATAATCATTCTTGGGAGCTGGAATTAGTACAAAGGGAATGTCGCCTCGTGGAAAGAGAAAGAGCATTATTAAGACGTGAGAAGGAAATCATCGAAAATTCCCCTTCCACTGTAAGCGGCCGAAGCGTTGGAACGAACATTAATATTAAAGTTATTGGTACCTTACTTAACGATTTTAATGGTCGATCAACCCTTTTCGAAGTGGGAACGGCAGGTACGCTTATTGCGCGACTCTTATGAATTAGATGATAAAACGGCTAAATTTCTCGTAGCCTCTCACCTTAAAGGAAAAGCGCAGGCTTGGTTTTATTCTAAACCGGAGATTTTGGAATGTGACTGTGACGAGATTTTAAGACAATTAAAAGACATGTTCGATTTTCGGCCAAATCAACTTGAGCTTCGTAAGCAATTCGAAGCGAGAACATGGCGTGCAAATGAGACTTTTTGTGATTATTACCATGATAAAATAATTAAAGCGAACGAAATTTCGGTGTCGGATAATGAACTTATAGACTATATAATCAATGGTATTCCGGATCAGCAGTTACGAAACCATGCTAGGATGCAACATTTTTCATCAATGTCCATGTTTTTGCAGGCATTTAAACAAATCTCGTTACGTTCGGATCGGAAAGATTGTAATAACCGTTACGAGAAATTTGGATCCGACAGGAGGAAGGCGCGGGAAGAAAATCAAAATATTGCCGGTCGTGATATCCGTTGCTATAATTGTGGCAAGATGGGCCATACTTCGAGGGACTGTAAACAGCGCAAGCGAGAATGGGGATCCTGTTTTGAATGCGGTGAAATGGGACACGGAGTGAAGGACTGCTTGAAGAAAGGAAGTAAGAAGGAGAGAGAAGTACACAACATCGACAGGTTAGCTGACGAAGACGAATTCAGAAAGAATGTTACTTTGCGTTATTCGAGCGATGAAACATCGCCAAAGCATTGTAACGAGAGCAGTAAACCGTAGTATTGAAAGCCGAATTAATACGACTCATAATTTTTTATTCTTTTGAAATACCGCATTCCCCAAGCACCACCCCGCCACTTACAATTCGATATAAGGGACAGCTTTAAAATACTGAAAGCATTAACGACTAATTTCTCATTAAATCATGTCGCTTTAGCACACATTTAAAAAATTGCAATTAATAATAATGGATTATAAAGTAATTTAGATGTTAAATCGTAGTAAGAGATGCAAGAAGCGAGCAAAATCGTCGTCAAAGTGAAATAAACGATATATAGCGAAACGCAGCGCGCTGTATATCGTCTGTGAACGTTTACAAGTAGTAGAAACCGCCACTAAGTAGCCACTGACTTCGGTTACCAATACCTCACGACAATTCCCCTGGCTTCGCTCCGTCATTTGCATATATCTACGAAACGTCGTGTTTCTTCAGCCGAGAAAATCGAACTTCCGGTTCTCCTGTCTGTTGTCTGTCTGTTTCTGTTCTCGATGCTATCGTCACGTCTTTATTTTTTCAAATAAATTACGAGTTCGTAAATAAACTAGACTGACTCAATTATTGACGTTTTAAGCACATAGTGGCAGTTTTGATATATTTATTTTGTAGTTTTAAATATATGATAAACATTTTCTTTATTATTCAAATAAAAACTTCAGTACATAAAATAAAAACAAGCTCGAAAATTGATTATTTAAATATAATGAAAGAAATAAAAATGTAAGATACTGAATGAACCTGTTACTGTCAATATCTTAAATACTGTCTTTCAATTATTGCTGTATGTATTTAATATTGCCACTCTATTTACTGTTGCCCATGTACCCAATACTGTTTTGTTCGTATCCATTGTGCGTTATGTTTAATATTCATTGAGAAAATTGACTCTAAAATTTTAATTTTTTATATCTAATATTCCTCTATTATACGCAGGGCCTTATTCTGGTGCGATTGTAGTTTCAAAAGTGATTGGAATTATTCTACTTTTTAAAAAAACGATCAA
This sequence comes from Solenopsis fugax, assembly GCA_003595255.1. NCBI lineage: Eukaryota > Metazoa > Arthropoda > Insecta > Hymenoptera > Formicidae > Solenopsis > Solenopsis fugax. The sequence continues at coordinate 431 of QKQZ01000090.1, read as the reverse complement.
CTAACAAGGAACATTAGGCAATCCGGAAATTCAAAAAGTTTAAGGGGGTGAAACACCCTTTTGAAAAAAATCGGTTTTTTTCTTTCCAAGTGAATATCATCGAAACTATAAGAGATAAAAAAAATGTTCTAAATAAAAATTGAATGGCTCGAAGAGTACTTCATAAAAATAATAAAAAAAATTTTTTTAAATTATTTTTTATACTTCCCCCACCACTTTACATTTGTTTTTTATAATTTTTAAATANCCCCACCACTTTACATTTGTTTTTTATAATTTTTAAATATTTTAATGATGGAATTAAAGCTTATTTTTATACGAATCCAACCATATATATAATAAAATGTCTTTCCGATGTACCATTTTTAAAAAATAATATCGAATTCCTTATATATGCACGCTATACGTACCTGTTCGTGCGCTCGATTCTT
>QKQZ01000087.1:21226-32696 GCA_003595255.1 Solenopsis fugax | reverse complement strand
CTCCGAACTCTTTGGGCCCGCGGCGTTCGGCGCGTCCGCCGCGGGGCCCTATGGCGCTCTCAAGACAGCGCCCTACATGGGTCTCAGCATGCCGATCGATGCGTTACACTCCACCATCGGCTATCCCGGTTGTACCCCCACCGGTGAGTCCGTCTACTGTGAGTGCCCACCATATTTTATTAATTTTAACTAAACCGAGTCGGAAGTAACTTTTTATCTTTGAGATGAATATTTTATTAATTTACATGTAAATAAAACGCGAAACATTATATTGCTCTTGTATCGGTCGATTTTTATAAATATTAATATAATTATATCAAAAATGCGAGAAAATTGTTATAATAAATAATGTTGTAACATTGTAATTGAAGAAGGCGCGTTGATAAAGCGCAGAAATGCTAATAATGATACAATACAACATTATTCATTAATCGTGTTAATGTAAAAGCTTTTGCATTATGTACCGAAGTTGCTTCCAACTCGTGAAAATATTATTACTGCTATTAATTTAGTCATTAATAACCGGTTCATTTATTCTATTTATTTTATTAATCATTATCGATTAGTTATTAAATGTAGTTGACCTGTACACTGTACAGGTAACGTAGTAAAATTATTCATTTGCTATTGTTGATATCGTGCCGCGCGAAATAATGTAATTGTAAATATTGTAGAGATCCAAAAGAAAATTTTTTCCCGAATCGATTATTATTTTTGAAAAAAGCGATATCTTTATCTCTTTTTAAATCTTTATAAGCGCATTATCGCACATTAAATATCAATATCGTATGAAAAGAAAAGTAAAAAAATAAAAATAGCAAGGAAAGAAAGTCTGTAATATATTCACGGAATTTTAATACATTAACAATTTTACATTAAAGGCAATCCAAGAAAGCAACGGCGAGAGAGGACAACATTCACGCGATCGCAGTTGGATGTACTAGAGGGGCTTTTTTCAAGAACAAAATACCCTGACATTTTTATGCGTGAGGAAGTGGCTATGAAAATCAATTTACCGGAATCGAGAGTGCAAGTAAGTCGTTGACAATAATCTGATGATGCTTCTCAGTAAAATATATATTTTTTTATAATTACGTGCATTGTGAGAACCGTGTGATAATTCATTATCGTTTTATTCATTATCGTAAAATTTACTGAGATCAAAAATACGTAGGAAAGTACGTAACTTTAAACGCGTAAAAACATTTTCCTAAAACGTTTCCGTAATGCAGTAAAAAAATCCGACGGGTCTCTCTTCACAAAGAGCGCGTGGGTATCTGGTTACCGAGGGTTAAGCACTATTGGCACGCAGACAGTGCGGACAACATCGATTCTTTCTCATATATCCTTTGTTAAAATTAACTAAAAGTCATCGTTCGCCTACATATATACAAATACCCACACATTCTTCGGCCAAACACCTTAGCACTATAATTATAATAAATTTAATAGGATTTAATTGGAAATTTCATATTTATAACGCGAAGTTTATAATGCAAAGTTCTGTTTAATACAGATTGCAGAATGTAACATGTGTTATGTATGAAGCGTAATAGTGTACGAAGCGTTTTAATGTTGTTCAACATAATTACATAAAATCAGTATTTGCCGTTCTCTGCATAAAACAATTAGATAATTTTCTGCATGAAGAAATGACTTTAATGTATCTTTATCTAAATTGCGTTTAAACGTAGATTATCTCCATCTTTGTCTTATGTCCATTTCCATCAATGTAGATTAACTTTCATCTCAATTTAACTTACTCTTTATCTTTTTTCAATCCTTAGAACTAAAGAAAGATAAAGAGTAAGTTAAACTAAAATCAAAGTTAATCTGCGTTGGTGGAAATAGGCATTAGATAAAGAAGTGTTATCTTTCTCAAATTACCTAATCTGAATTATCTAATATGAACAATAACGTATAAAGTATTGTCCTTAGCTTCAATCTTAAAGTTATTATTTATTCTAAAAGGAAAATTTTTTTAGAAGTGGTTACAACAAATTGCACAGAAAATAGTAGTGCAATGTAAAAATTGTTCCAAAACTATAAGTGGTTGGAAAACTTTTACAAAGAACTTTGTCAGTTATTATAATGTGAGTTATTCCCTCTATACATTTGCTCTGTATTTTTTCAACTTTTATTTGCATATTAATCCATATCAAAAGAGAAACATTTTTTTATTAAATTGAATTGAAGAACTCTTGTTCGCAAGAAATAAAGGTTCATACGTAAAAATGTAATGTTTTTATATCCTAAATTATTTTGCTCAACAGTGATATTATCTTAAAATTATTTATATAAAACGGTATATAACTTCAACTTTTATCTATATAGATAAATTAAAAATTAAATTATCTTTATCTTATCTAAGATATGTATACATATAATTTATTTTATCTTTATCTATAATAGATAATTTTAAGTTATCTAAACGCAACACTGATCAAATTAATAAATGAAAATCGAATAAAAGCTGTACCTAATGACGTAAAAAAAAAGTGCAATTGCAATTATATGCACACTTATTTACAAGTGTAAATAGAATAAGCATAAAAATCAAAAGCGTAAGAAATACGAAAAGCACCCAATGCTTCCGTTCTCACGAGCTCTTTCTCGTGGCTCGAAAAGGCTGAAATTCATTCAGTCTGGCCATATAAAATCGCAAACGACGCTCCCCCCATTGATATTCTTGCTCAATAGCAGAAAGTTGGAGGAATTTTTCTGTACAACAATACCGCGAAAAACCTACATGAAGGATGACATTCTCGGAATCAACATTTTGGCATTGCTCGGCTGACATCGTGTCGTTCGCTCGTGCCGAGTTCGACGTCCACGGGGTCCGAGAAACGTGTTCGCGCATATTCCACCCTCATCAAGGCCGGAAAGGACGCATCGCATCCGCAATCGTTGTCCAACACACCTGGCTATCGCCGTGTGTAAACGGAATGAATGGGGCTAGCGTGAGCTATAGTCTTCCGCACGTTCGTCGGGCGACTGCAAAACCAGAGACGACTGACTGCTCTACTCATCGACGTTTTCGAACCCCTGCATGACTTTTCGACTAAAGACGGTTTCGTTCTATTGTAGCTTCGCTAAAGCAAATTTCCTCCTATGATCAATACGATAGTGACACTTCGCGACGTTGTACATTTTAAAATTAATTTTTCATAAAAGACATATTTTGCAAAATAAAGAAAGCTCTGCATGAATTCTTTAATATTACAACGTTTATCAATTTATCAATGAATCCATAATTAATACATTAAGACGTTAAAATGCATCATCAATCAAAAAGGAAAAGAATGAATCGAATTAAATGCAAATATGTATCAAGCCTATTATCTATAATCGTCCATAAAGGAAATTTGTCATCTGGTGTAAATGTACTGTTATGGAATTCCGGATAGACAAGCTAACATTGATGTCTTGTCAATATTTCTCGATGCCGTTGGGAGCGCGATTCAACCGTGATAAAATGCTATCGCGACATTTTATTGAAAGCAAAGAATTCGTATTATGGCGGCACATACACCGGACTTCTTCGACGGAAGAACGCGAGCTGCTAGTATCGTCCCCCAGAAAATCCGTAGAAACCCAAGCTCACCTCTCCGTTTCTAACATCGATCGCGCGAGGCTTCTCCAAGTTCCACTCTCTCCTCCTGTCGCATTTCTCCCTCTACCTCTTTCCACCCGCTTCGTCCCTCCCTACATCCCCTTATCGTTCCAATGTACCATTTCTAAGAACAAACAAAAGGAGTCGCACCATTTTTCACGTATCACGGTGTCGTACAATGATTAAAATCGAATTCGCGTATAACATTTCCGAATCTTAATTTGAAGATAACTTTTTTTCACTGGTAAGAGGCAAATAACGTCTGCTGATAAAATAAATGTTATCAAAATGCTCAACGCGCGATGTCCGCCAATGTAATCAATAGCATTCGTGTGCACCGGCAGAGAGAAGGACGCTTTTTAGTCTGCATAAGTATAATTAGCTGCTTCATTATAAGGTGTTCGTGCAAAACCAGTGGACACTTTGAACGCAAACCGGAGCGAGCCCGTTGGTACGCGAAATCGGCTTATTCTATTCAGAGAAGTTGCTCGGTGTGTGGGACGACCTATACTCCGATCGGTTTTCGTAATTCTGTTGCATTAACGGCAGCCTGGTAGCGAGCGTGTCCGATATGCGTGCGCGTTTTCGTTCGCGCTGCTGCAGTCAGCTTGATTGGTAATTGATAGTCGTGCCAGTCCGGCATTCCCTTATAATTGGCTATTACGCCAGCTTTGCGAGAGCTCTGCGCGGCTCTCCGGATTCGTTCTGAATCACATTTGTGTTACGCATCGTTGGAACGTGAAAATATCGCTTGATTCATTTCGCGACAGATGCGCGGCTCACTATTATTATTATTATTTTTTTTTTTTTTTTAATGATAATGCATAGCTAGCACAGGGGCGTCCGATTGCGTAACCGCGTAATACCGCGGATAATTTTACGTGTGTCCACAGGTATGGTTCAAAAATCGGAGAGCTAAATGCCGACAGCAGCAGAAGCAGCAACAACAACAACAGGATAAGGCGCCGAGATCGAAAAAGCCCTCGGGGAGCCCGGCTAATAATCCACCCCCTGGAAAAAGTCCTTCAATTACCACTCCGCCTACGCCCGCCGCCGCGGTACCTGCTACTACGCCCTTGTAAATATCACTTATCTTAATGAGCGCTTTACCATCGGTGTGTGCCAGTATAATCGCTATAACGACTTTTATCTCAGACAGGAATGCGTCCCTGTGTGAGATAATCGGCAACTTAATTAGCTTGATAATTAGTATTCTAATTGCAGCTACAGATACTATAAAGATACGTATTGCACGAGATACTCTTTCTTATACATTCGGACTTCGAAGCGCGTGAAGTCTGGAACGTTAATTACAGCGCGATCGATCGCCATAACTGTAAATGTAGAAAATGTAGATGTTTGCACATGTTTGTTATAACTGCATTTCCGTGCTCAGGAGCGGAGGCACTGGCGGCTCAGCGGCAAGTTCGCCGGCGCTTTTAAGGGACTCGCCGCAGTATAAGCCTGCGGGAAACGCTAGTTTGCTGTTAGCAGCTAGCACGACTCCACCAAGCGTAAGTGGACGGATTATAGCAGTACTTTCGAGGCATATAATGTTTACTCGCATATAATAGGTCGGTTTACATTCTAGACCGTTACATTTTTGATGTGCGAAAAAATCGTTTTAAAAGGAACATGATTTTTTTTTTATATAAAGTGTTTTTAGCGTTTTTATGCCAATAAAATTCTGTTTTTTTAACAGTTAGGTGGCACAGTGTACAGCAGCGGCGGTGGCAGTAGCATCTGGAGTCCAGCGGTAACGGAGAGTGGTGGAGCATTTCCAGGTGACCATCAAAGGTTAACGTGGACGACAACCCCTTCCCAGCAACAGTGCTATCAAAATTATTCGTCCTACTATACCAATATGGATTACCTCTCGCCCGCCTCGCATCAGTTAAACGTGGTAGGTAAAATAACTCTTTAACAAGGGGAGGATCAGAAGTGGAAATGCCCTTTTGAAATGCGATTTGTTGCAAAAGATAGTTCTTCGTGTCCAGAATTAAGAATCTCAAATCCTAACTCCTGACATCTTTTACTTTTTTCAAAAAACAACAATAAATATTTTAAGTCGTTAAATCTATAAACTACTTAATGGGATGATTTCAGGAAATAAAAGAAAAAGTTTATGTTATGTCATTACAGAACTAATTAACTTTTTTTATAACTTTTTCTGATGGGAATACAGTTCGAATTAAAATTCAAAGTGTGAAAATTTTTCGTGCCACCACTATATAAAAAAAATTTCTTAGATTTTTGTTACGATTTTAATATTAAGGTTTCTGAGGTCGCTGAATCCGAATATGATACAGAATTTCAAAATAATGGATTCAATACGACGAATCGAAATTTAGGAAAATAATTGGATTCTTATAAAAATAATTATCCTAAGAAAAAGCAAAATTTAATATATCATTTAGAATAACAAAATTCTGATATATTTTGATTCAGCAACTTCAACAATTTTAGAGTACTCATTTTTATAAAAATCCATTAATTTTTCCACATTTTGATCTGCCATATTAGATCTACTATTTTGAATTTTGAATTCTGATATTATATTCGAATTCAGCGACCTTAAGAGGATATCAAGTTTCATACAAATCTCAAAAAGATAAATCGGTTTTTTTTTTAGATGTTTGCGTTTAAGAGGTTTGCATTAATCCAAATTTTATCTATATGCAACAAAAAAGTCAATTGGAATATTGTAACATTAAACTTTTTTCTCCATTTCCTAAAATTTATTATCCTACCAAGTAGTTTATAGATCCGATGATTTCAAAATTTATGTATTTATTGTTATTTTTTGAAAAAACTAAGAGATGTCTGAAAATAGGATTTAAGATTCTTAATATAGACATGAAGAATTATCTTTTGTAACAAATCGCATTTCAAAAAAGCTTCTGGTCCTCCCTTTGTAAATCTTTGACATAAATATATATAAATAAAAAATCAGTGATATACTACAAAAATATGTGTGGAATAAAAAACTGTTTGAAAAAGCATAGTGAGAACCAATAATAAGTTAAAGCATAAATATCGGATTGTTAGGACAACGGAGGTAGCGGCCTTGATAATTCATGGAGTAAAACGAGAGACGAAGGTACTTCATCTTGGTTTTACAATAGCGCCGGATGGGGCGATCGTAAGTGAACCTACAAGGATCGAAGAACGAAGCCTGAGTACATATCATCGACAATAGTGAAGTTATACGGCTTGAATCGAAGTTTATTGTAACGCGATGCCAAATAAAACGAGGAAGTTCTACTTCCGATAAATGTCGATACAGACTAAACATATCTTTAATAACTCGGCCAGCATTCGGACGCTGTGGAATGTACAAGCCGATCGAGAGTGCCATACGTATCTTTGTGCATTTATTAATACAGTATAATTTAAATATACAGGATGTCCTATACACACATATCTAATTTTATTATCTATGTAGAATATTTTCTTTACTATCAGAACTTTCAAAAATTTTATCTACGAAAAACTATATTATTTTGCAAGAAGTATTATTTGTATGTACATCATTACGTTCAAAAGTATTAATGTTTACACAAGATATTTCATATTTTACATGAAAACGAAAATGCTATTAAATATCTAGAATAAAATAGTTTATAAATTAAGTAAAGGATATCTTTGTGTAATACTACTTCTCAATAAACTTACTTTAATATTTTTATATGCAGAATGACAAAAAGAACCAATTTATGTTTAAAAAATTTATTTCTATCTCTAAAAACATGAAGATAATCTTTTTATACATTATAAACACATCTCCATTTATAAAAAGATTATTATATCGTATAAATTTCATTAAATTTATTTTATTTTAATACACAAAGTTTTATATCGTATAAATTTCATTAGATTTATTTTATTTTAATACACGATGCATTTTGGAAACTTTTTAGATAATAAGATTAGATGGGACATCCTGTTATATAATTGTTTTTCTGTTGTCGACACATTATGCTATCGTGTAATATTCTTTGAGAAATTCCGATCTGCGCGAGCTTTGTGAAACGTGTTACGTGTATGCGAGGTAGTTTTAACTACCACATAATCTGTCTTATTTACATCTCGAAATCCGTGTCAAATTATTATTATTATTATATTAAATAAAATAATTGTTTATAATATTAGAAATACATAAAGATCTCAAATTGATGGAAATGATGGTATTTTAAAAAGATGTTTCGTATTTTGATAGTTGTTTCAAAATTTTTTGATAGTGCAAAATTAATTAATATATCAACTAGTCACGTTAATAAAATAAAGATTGAGAAATTAATACATTAAAGAAAGTCATCATAAAAAACAACTATAATGCAATTATGCATAGCCTTTCTTTGCATAAAACATTACTTTATATCCATACCTGATTTTATAATGATGTTAATGAATTATTCGGGTAATGATTTTACATCTTTTATTATCACGAACAATGACTTTTTAATGGTGTACTATAATCGGTTCATGTGATCTCCGGGACAAATAACTATATTGTGTACATAATATATATAAATATATATACTTTTACGATATTAAAGGAAATTAACTTAGATTCACACATGTTAAAAAGATAGTGGAATACTTTCAAACGATTTAGTTCTCCATATAAAAAAAAACTTTCAAGAAGAGGTATATGCGTATGTATAGGTACACTCGACATATGTACCATGTACATAAATTATATATAAAAGCATATATATATAGTGCAAGTCTCTCTGTGTACATATGTATCATTTTTTCGTGTAGAAATACACCACCTGAATATCGAAATGAACTCGTTATGACATCGAAGTTGTTGATCGTCTTCTTTTTAAAGACTCTTATTTCGCATGCAAAATAACTTTACCTTTTATATAAATTTAATAAATAGCATACACCGTCCCGCTCTCAGAAAATTCGCATTGATTGTCTTTCGTATAATGTTATCTTTGTACACAAAAAAGGGCGAGAATATAGAAAAAAACGTTTAAAGTAATACTCATCATTAATTCCCCAGTTTTCAAAACAGATTTTCTCATAAAAACTTGATTTGAAAAGTTTTTCTATTCTACACGGTTGAATTCTTTTTGTGCGAGAATTTATCCGATTTTATACTACCACATCTTGTATTCGTTATCTCTGAACAATCAAATATTGTAATATGCGATTTTTTCAAATTAATATTTAATTAAAAGTATACCAATCGTTATTATTATCGTCCCTCTTTTTAACACACAATATGCAATAATTTATAGGCGATTTCTGTCACGTCTCATATATACTTAAACTTTTGGAACAGTTGATTAAATTTTTGTGAATTCTATATAAATAAATCCATCTATTATCCACATGCGAAAAATGTTTCAAATTCAACCAAACAATTTGCGTATTACTTTTGGTAAAACTTTTATTGTCAATCAATATTGCCGATATTTTGGGAAAAGAGATCTTCGACAATGGAGCTTTATAAAAAAAAACTAAATTGAATGCCAATTGTTCTCTACACAAATGTGTGGTGAACATTGATCGATTATAGGATAAATAAAAAGAAAAGATTCATATATAAAGTGAAAAAAGACGATTTAAGATCTATAGGAATATAAGTATGTGACTGTTTAGATTGTTATTATAAATATTATCAATGCTTATAAATTGATCGACACGGAAAACAACGACGTACATGTCTCAAGATGTATGAAGATAATATAACAAATTTGAATTGTATCTTTTTACTTATCTCCCACATCTACAATTTTCTGCTTAAAAATTTCGTTATCCTATTAAAATTTCCTCTTTTGAATGCTAAATATTAACTATATTCATATTAATTTTTTATATCATAATCTATATTACATCTCATTTTTATTACAAAAATTACGTTATATTGCATCATATCTACATATATGTATATATATGTATATAACACATAGATATGCACAAGCTGTACTATCTTTTACATCTAATTACGTTTTCATAAAGAATTATTATTTTTAAAATTATTACATTTATCGTTTTTTTTTTGTTTACATCTCAAGATCAAGATCTTCAAAATTTTTAAACATTTATGTAAATTTCGTATTTATATATCTTATATGTTTAAGACTATATATGCTATAGATATATCTATATTTAATATTAAATATTTCTGAAATTTTTGCATTCTTGTTTCTTGTTTAAATGTATATTGTTGAATTTCATATCATACATTTAATATCTATAAAATTTATAAATTTTTTCTTTTATTTAAAACTATTTTGCACTATTGCCTTGTTTCGAAGCCCAGGCTATGCATAATAATAAAAAAGAATAAAAAAGAATAAACTACATATAAGAACAAGAATGTACAAAAAACTATTTTCTATAATGTGCGTACATTTCATTTCTCATTTTTCTAATTATATTAACATTTTTATTATTGAAAATATTACGATATCAAAGTAACGTTTGTGTAACAATATCATTTTTCTCTTAAAAAATATATTTATTATAGAAATATCTTGATATTTTAAAAAATACAAAAGATTACGCTATTTTTAATCAATTTTTGCTCAGTTTTTTGCACAATCCTGATAATTTAAAATATATTCAATGATATGAAATTTATAATAATACAAAAGTATGAAGTACTATATGAGAATATTTTAATAATTATGATTTTTGCAATTTACATTTATCCCGGTATTTCCTAGGTAGGTAACTGTATTTCTCCTGTTATCATCTACGCTTTGTTTCGACACGAATGGTTTCTTGCATTCGTCGTATATTCGCTGAGAGGGCGTTAGTGCACAGCTAAACGAATTTTGGTAATAGATTAGACCACGTATTGTCTCGTCAGTGAGAATACACATTTTCAGCCAGTATTTAATTGTACGATCACATATTTTTAATTAGAAGTAGAATAATTTTAGTAATAAATAATATTTTTTTAAACCTTTAAAAATAAAATGCAATCTTTCAAATACAAATCATCTATTTTTAATGATTGCAACATTTATTTGAGAGAGAAAGAAAGAAGACAAAATTGCAGTTTAATAAAAATTCTACATATCATAATTACAGCTTTTAATGATAACCGCGCGACACGTATATTTATGGAGAGTACGTCACTGATATAATACGATCGTACGAAGTCGACTTGACAAAACTCTCACAAGTTACGTCACCGATAACCCAGGCAGCACAGTAATATTTTAAAAACATATTTAAAATGTACATTTTGGACGTTTTCGACATATTAAACACATTCAGATTAAAGCCCTGGATATTTTAAACGTTTCAAAAACATCCAATGTTATTCAATATTTTAGACTTTTCAAAAACATCCATTTTTAAACTAAACTGCAACGGACTGGATTAAATTAATATGTTAAATAAATTCCAGTAGACCAAGCAGCTAGCCTATGTATATCTAGACCAAACATTCTGTATATGAATAAATTAATCTGGAAGTTGGTAGTTTAAACAGAATGAGATAATTGTTTTGCGAGGCTCTTTATTTCATTCTCTCCTTCACGGCAAGATATCAGCTATGAAAGATTACGGTTTCGTAGTCAGAAAATTTGGTAAGATATTCGGTCGTTTATTAGGTCGTTGAATTAGCCGAGCATTTAAATATGATTGGAGTTCTTATCTTTGGATATTTATTGCTCTTTTACCCGCTTATCTTTGTATAAGGTAAGTACACTTAAACAACTTATTCATTTTTATTGCAAATTGAAGTTAATATATTAACAATTTATATTTTAATACATTGATATTACTTGGCAAAGTTCTTGTGGCAGAGTGAGAAAAAATTTATCCTTCATCCTCTTTTTCAAGGAGAGATTTTCACCCACATTAAGCTAGCCCCCCCCCCCC
>QKQZ01000087.1:0-21219 GCA_003595255.1 Solenopsis fugax | reverse complement strand
CCCAAAACGCAAAATTAATTTTTAAATATTTTAAAATTAAGTTAATTAGGTGCTAATTTGGTGCTAAAGTCCGAATTAAGTGCTCAAACCGTTTGGAAATTTAAAAAAAATTGACTGGCATTTTAAGATTTTAAAAAAAATTAACTACTGCGTATAATTAAGTGACATTTTACACATACAATATACAAAATCTGTACTGCAAAATTGTAAATTTTCAAAGTAATTTAGCTCAAAATAAAAGCTGCGCAAATAATTCTTGTAAAGCTCTTTCGCAGTAACGAGTGTAAATTTTTCTCGGTAACTAATAGTCCGATTGACTTCATTATTGGCAGAAATATTCTTAGGAAGATTATTTATCGTGTAGCATACGGATTTTTTGAAATGTTAATCCATTTGTTTCTAGTAAATTTTTTAAGTTCAATATTTTAAGGCGAAAAGTATATTGTTTTTTTTTCAAATCGATCTCTTTCTACAATTTAAAAAAAAATCCGTACGCTGCACGATAGATAATCTTCCTAAAAATATTCCTGCCAAAAATAAAGTCAATCGGACTATTAGTTTCGGAGAAAAATTTACACCCGTTGCGATGAAAGAGCTTTGTAAGAATTATTTGTGCAACCTTTCGAGCTCAATCACTTTGAAAATTTATAATTTTGCAATACATATTGTATATATTGTACCTGTAAAATATCACTTAATTATACGCAGTAGTTAATTTTTATAAAAATCTTGCATTTATGCTTATTTTAGATCTGATCAGGATGGTCTGACTCCTTACTGTAGCTACCCCCCCCCTCTCCAACAAAAAAACACAAATAATTATTATGTAAATGAATAAACAAATACAGTAGAATTAAGTGCTAATTAGGTGCGTCAGGAAATAAAGAAAATAAATCGAAAATATACAGAACTTAGAAACCGGTCGTTCACAAAAGAGAAGTGGTCTTAAAAAAATGGGTACTCGTGCAAATTTTATAAGCAAAGAAATTTTATAACTCACCGGATCGATCATGTGCAGCAGCGGATTTGTAACACAGCTACATTAATCTGTAAAGTGCATATAAATCCAAATTATAATGGCACCTAAAATAATTTTTTTAAATTTATATTAACTTAAAGAATGTCGTAATTTTTTAAAGATAAATTATTCAAAACAATTATAATATGGATTATCAAATAGATTTAATATTTTATTTGTAAATTAAATATCTATAAAATAACAAAGAAATATTTTTTATGAAAATGTATTTTTTCTTTCAACTGTTTTTTTTTTTGTATAGATGATTTTTTAACTTGGGAAGAAACTTTTAACTTTCTAAATAGTTAAAACTACTCAACCTTGATTATTTGAAATATTTGAAATATTGAAATACAATTTATAGTAATGTAACATCTCAAAATAACTTAAAATACTTCGAAGGCAATATATTACAATGCAAGGTTGGGTAGTTAAAATTAGTTTAAAAGTAAAAAGTTGAGTAATAAAAAAGTATGATGCTGAAGCTAGCAGACGAACCTAGCAGTCGAATTTATCTGTGTAAAAGAAAAAAATTACAAAAGAAAAAATATATTCGCGTATATAAAAAAACAATATTCTTTTGTTATTTCATGTAAGCTTAATTTATAAATAAAATATTAAATTTGTTTGATGATCCATATGATAAATATTTTAAGTAACTTTACCTTAAAAAATTACTAATTCCTACTTTAATATGATTAATGCTTTTCAAAATTAACTTTTAATTTAATTTAATTTAATCTAAACGTAACTTTTAACTAGTTAGTTTTTTGTTCATGTAATAATTAACGTAACTAAATAAATTTCATAAACCATTAACTTTAATATCTTACCCAAGGGTTACTCCGCTGTCGCCCGATGCCGTCAACCTGGCTTCAACCTTCTCCTCTCCTCTCTTCTCTTCTCGTCCTTCCGCCGTTGCACATCACAAAAAACTCACTCGCGAAAATTAGATTAACAACACACTCGCGCGTATACTAATTGTCGATCGCCCGGCACTTCGCACGACCCGTGAAATCGGACACTTTTCTGATACCCGCAAATGATAACCGTACGAGAGCATTCGATGTGCACCTAATCCGTTTCACATTGTCTCGACGAATCCGTTGCGGTAATTCGTCAGCACTTCGATGCCGATGACACTCGCGAGTGACCAAATATATATGCGAGATAGGCGAAATATGTCAGAAGCCGGCGATAGAATTCGCTTTCACGAAATTTCCATCGTGTCGACGCGAACGTGGTACAGACATTCGAGGGGCACGAGTCCGCTTGCCGACGGTCGACGGCATCGGGCGGATTAATGCGTGGAAACAACGGCTCGCCGTGGAATTCGGACACTTCTGCCACACACCCCCAACATCATATCCGTACGAAAACATTCGACAAGGTCGCGGGGGCGCGAGTCGACGCGCTCCGGGAGGACGCTCGACGTGAAGTAACCGGCCGTGTGACGTCACGCTAGCGCACCTAATTTCACACTGTCTCGGCGAGTACGTTACGGCAATTCGCGAGCACTTGCATCGATACCAATTACACACGCGAGCGACCAACGCGAAATATATATGCGAGAGAGGCATAGGCGAAATATGTATCGGAAGCCGGCGACAGAATCCGTTTTCACGAAATTTTCATCGTGCCGACGCAAACATGGTACACTCGGGGGGCACGAGTTCGCTTGCCGACGGCCGACGGCATCGGGCGGATTAATTCGTCGAAGCAATGGTTCGCCGTGGAATACGGATACTTTTGACACTCACCCGCAGCACGATATCCGTACGTAAACATTCGACAAGTACGCGGGGGCACGGAGCATCAACGACTCGACCACTCCGGGGGGACGCTTGACGCGAACTGAGCAGTGGTGTGACGTCACGCTAATATGCCTAATTTCGCACTGCTACGCGAAGGATATTGCCCGCGCGCGAAAAATGAATTTCTTTGTCAATTTTATGTTTTATCGATAGAAGAGACAATTTTACTTCATTTATGGACTTCGGGCTGAATATGATATTCGGTTTTGGCACAAAAGAATGCGTAAGATAAGAATGCTTTAGTCAGGAACAACGTTACAACAATTTCACTGCAAGATTCACTCTAATACGTGCTATAAATAAAATGATATTCAAACGAATATCGTCATACTTATCATACGAATAACGTATGATATCATGATATTGTAAGAATATTTTTACGATATCTAGAATATTCTAGATTATTTATACGATATCTTTCCAGGTATTTTTACATTTAACATTACATTTTGATCATTAACGATGTAACTAATGACAAATCAATGTCATGTTTGCTGTAATATTAACTATTAGAATTTTAGTTATCCAATGTTTGCTTTTAACGAATTAAGACATACGGAAATTCGCAATCTCATTTACCATCGGTTAAATATAATAAATTAAATATAATAAATTGTATGGCACGGATTAAATGCAATATATATCCTCTTATTATTTGAAAAAAGCTTATTTTTTTAAGATTAAATTCATTAAAGTAAATTATTATATTTATATTTTTATAATCAATAAAATAATTTTATTAAACTTAAACATTAAATATTTAATAAATTATAATTATTTAAATAAAATGTTAAATAGTTTATTTAAAAAGAAATCCATTCATATTTAAATAATATTAAAGTTTTTTTTATTATTATTTTAATATTTTAGATAATTCATTCACACTTAGAGTATGTTAGGTCTTTATTGATTATTATTTTAATAACGCTTCGGACCACTGATATTCGTCTTCAGTAAACTGCACGATTCGAGATGATAATATCAAATGTGTTTTCGCTTCGAAAAACAAATAGTTATAACAAATTACTCGAAATATATGCATTAAGATAATAAATCGTATAATCGATGTAACTTGCGGCACTTAATATTCTTTGGTGAGTTGTGACCGAGAAAAGCTTTCAAAGCTTTACCAGATTTAATAAATTGAACATATTAAAACAGTAATACTTCGTCAAATTCGGAATTACGGCGTTTTCTTGCAAGTTTTCACGACGTGAGTAAAATAATGCAACCGAGTGTTTGTTTCGTGTGACACTGCATGCGTTCAAGGTGGCCGTCCAACACTCGAGACTCGGGTTCTGGGAAAGTCGCGCGAGAAAAACAACGCGCTATATTCTTGCGCAACACCATAACACCATGCACCGATGACTGTTTACAAATATCTCGAACTCGTCGCCGTATTTTCGTGCCATTTTTTCTCGAAATCCTCAACGAGTGACGCGCGCCTTACTCATGCCTAAAGTCCGGCAAATTTTAATAAGCATATTTTAAGCATATTATAAACATTTCTATTCATATTACATCTGTATACTTTACACATACATTTTTTTCTCGTAATAATTGCAAATTTAAATTTGAAAAAAATACTGGCACCGCTAAATAACCGTGCAGTAAGTTTTAACAAATACAACGAACAGTGTTTGCCGTTATCTATATAAAATTGTCTCGAAAATCATCTAGATAAAAAAATAGATTAGTTTAGAATATCTCTGTATTATATCACTGTCAATCATGCTGAAGATGGCTCGAAGGAAGAGCCGAAACGTCCAGAAGTATTAAAGACCATGTAAAATATAACTTGTAGTTATTATTTTCTGCGCACTGTCAACCGCGCTTGACTCGTATTTGCCGCTTTTTCTTTCGTTATTGACAATTTCACGAGTCTCGATTCTTATATTTTAGTTTAGAATATTCTAGATATCGTACAAATATTCTTACAATATCATGATATCGTACATTATTCATATGATAAGTATTACGATATTCGTTTGATATATATATAGCATGTGTTAGAGTGAATCGTGCAGTGAAATTGTTGTAATGTCGTTCCTGACTAAAGTATTCTTACCTTACACATTCACTTATGCCAAAACCGAATATCGTATTCGGCCCGAAGTTCATGAATGAAGTAAAATTCATAAAATTGTTTCTCTTCTATCGATAAAACGTAAAATTGACAAAAAAATTCACTTTTCGCGCGCGGGCAATATCCTTCACGTAGCAGTGCGAAATTAGGCATATTAGCGTGACGTCACACCACTGCTCAGTTCGCGTCAAGCGTCCCCCCGGAGTGGTCGAGTCGTTGATGCTCCGCGCCCCCACGTACTTGTCGAATGTTTACGTACGGATATTGTGCTGCGGGTGAGTGTCAGAAGTGTCCGAGTTCCATGGCGAACCATTGCTTCGATGCATTAATCCGCCCGATGCCGTCGGCCGTCGGCAAGCGGACTCGTGCCTCTCGAGCTCGAATGTATGTACCACGTTCGCGTCGACACGATGAAAGTTTCGTGAAAGCGGATTCTATCGCCGGCTTCTGACGTATTTCGCCTCTCTCGCATATATATTTGGTGGCTCGCGAGTGTCATCGGCATCGATGGAAGTGCTGGCGAATTGCAACGGACTCGTCGAGACAGTGTGAAACGGGTTAGGTACATGTCGAATGCTCTTGTATGGATACTAGGGATATCGGGTCAAAAGTGTCCGATTTCACGGGTCGTGCANTATGCGGATAAATATCAAAAGTGTCCGATTTCACGGGTCGTGCGAAGTGCCGGGCGATCGACAATTAGTATACGAGCGAGTGTGTTGTTAATCTAATTTTCGCGAGTGAGTTTTTTGTGATGTGCAACGGCGGAACGACGACTGGCGAGGAGAGGAGAGGAGAGGAGAGGAGGAGGAGGTGGCCAGGTTGACGGCATCGGGCGACAGCGGAGCAATCCTTGGGTAAGATATTAAAGTTAATGGTTTATGAAATTTAGTTACGTTAAGGGAATATTCTCGTTTTACGGTCCGTTTTCAAGGCAATTTTTGAGAATTAATTTTAAGCAAACGGTTAGACCTACAGATTTAATGTTTTATACTTACATTTATTCATCTTTAAAGAAGCTTCTCAATTTTTTTCAAAATTTTTTATTAAAAATTATAGCAAATATAAATTGTTGAAGTTTACAGTTCTTTTTCATCGGGCGCCACGATTGCTACCGTCCTGGTCATCTAAAATACAAAATTTTTTTTTATTTTGTTCCTAATGAATGTGACTATCGTGTGAACCAAAATAAATTAATTTGAAAAAAAATTTACATAATGATGGCACTTAAAGAGTAATAGTCTGATTTTTTCTATAAAATTCTAACACTTCACAGTCCGAAAAAATAGTAATTTTAAAGATATCAAACAGATCCTGGTTCACACGATAGCCACATTCATTAGGAACAAAATAAAAAAAATGTTTTGTATTTCAGATTACCAGGACGGTGGCAATCGTGGCGCCCAATGAAAAAGAACTGTAAACCTTGCTGTAAACTTCAATAATTTATATTTGCTATAATTTTTAATAAAAAATTTTGAAAAAAATTGAGATACTTCTTTAAAGATGAATAAATATAAGTATAAAACATTAAATCTGTAGTTTTAATCGTTTGCTTAAAATTAATTCTCAAAAATCGAATAATCGAATAAATAAATCAAAGTAAAATATCGAATAAAAAATCATTAAAATATGATGGCTGAAAGAAAAAAGAACGTTGTGCATATGGGATTCCTATTGAGAACGTTGTAACGGATACAAGTTTGGAATCGATTTCAAAGCGATGCGACTGAAGTTCTAAATTAGCTAAGCCATCTCATCGTAGGGTCGTGTGCTTTTCATTGACCCTTCCTCTTCAGTTCCTTCAGTTCACTTTTTCAGGGATGTCACTCTATCGCGATTAAGTTTTTTTTCTTTTCTAGAGCAGCTCTTGATAATCAAAAATATAAAAACAAGAGACAAATTCTAATATGTTTATTAAATTTCTTCTTTGTTATATTTTTTCTATTTCATGGGAAATTGTAATGAAAAACATTTTTAATAATCATAATAATGCTATTTTTAGCATTAATTGCTAAAGAATTTACCAATATGACATAATAAGATCAAAGAGAAATTCGTCGAAAGGAAAGATCTTATTAGCCAATCGTATTTAACCAATTTGTAAGAGCGTTGTGAACTCACACCGTGTATTAACATTTAATACGTCATTCCCACCAAACAAGTCAGAAGAGGTTTGACGGATTCTAAGACAAATATTGGTCCGACGTCACTAAGTCAACATTCACAGATGACTTCTCGTTACAATAGTCGTGAAACCTCGCCTTAGGTTGAACGCTGGTGCGGAGAATTAAGATATGGGGAACGCGATCGGGGAGAGCAAAAGGGAAGCGGGGCGGACTGGCGGGGCAGGAGGTAGGAAGATAGAGCCGAAGAAAACGTGGCATCGTGGAATGCAGCTGCACAATGCAGCAGGTCCTCCACCAACACCGACTTCGTATTATTATAGCACGCATGCGGGCCCGATCGGGCCAGACCCGGTGACGCGTGTGTGGACCCCGGCCATTCGACCGGGGTCGACTTTTCTAGCACGATCACCCTCGAGCATTACACTTGGCGCGAACTTGATTTAACGCCGGATTAAATGGATGTTTTATGGACGGCTTAATAAATACGCGAATCGTGCGGATTTATGAATCACGGATGATCATGATGCCATTACCGTCCCGTTTCTAATTCAATGAACGCCATTGTGCTACTGTTCAGTGAAGTCAGAGCGCCGTGAGAAATTCCGTGCACAATTTAACATCTGATTTACAAAAATTTACGACGTTACCTGTTCTGGCGATTAAATAAATTCGAGAAAGGATGTTACATTCATATTTGTATAGCTAAATACAGTTTAAAAATAAAGTACTTCCATTTAATTCTAATATACGTTTCACCACAGTCAAAAATTGACAACTTTCTTGTTTAATTTTTTTGTGATGTTAACTTCGCGAATATTTAACTCAAAGGTACTTGAGCATTATGTACAAAACGGAAATCAACCTTGTGCTCAGAAAGTAAACGGAATTGTCTATTTACGCAAAATGGTTGAACCGAAATCGAAACTTCTTTTTGCCACTAAGTTGGCATAGCTGTACTTGACTTTCATGTGCGGAGTTTCAAAACGGTATTTCAATTACTTTGTTTACGGCAGCTGTTTGCGGCGGCTGTTTTCCAACAATGTACACAAATGACACAATGTAACACTGTGTTCAACACAATGTTCCCAACACAGTGTTACACTGCTCGTTATTGTAAAAATCAAGATGCGTAAAGTGTGTCAATGTTATCAACTTTCCAAAATATTTTATGTTTAATATGTGGTGATTATGTTCATTTATAAAATGAACATAATTGGAACTAAGTTGTATAGAGGAAGAAGATTATTATTCAGTCATTAACGTATCAGAAATTAGAATATCAGAAGTCTATAGAACTTTAATTGCTTCAACAAAAATCTCAAAAAAAAACATAGCGGAACACAATGTAACGTTAGTGTGTTCCAGTTGGAAAACAGTCTATATGTTAATCGACTTTGATACTCATAGCAATTTTTTTTACAGCCTCTGTCGACTCAAAACACTTTCCGCAAAGTGGTAATTTGAATTTCGAAATAGGAAAAACATAGGAGACGAGATCTGGCGAATACGGTACTTGAAGCACGATATTTGTTGAGTTTTTGGCTAAAAAGTTATATCAGCATCGATATGTGAAATAGTACATCATGAGATGATGCAAAATTGGAAGAATTCTAATAGTGCACGGTGCGATAGCACACATCGACTTCCATCGGCTGGTGCCTTTGTGTAGACATTTTCTGTTGTACTGCTAATCAGAAAATTTTATATTAAATTAATCAATCGACAACGCGGACAGAGTGTCACCCGCAAAATCCATGAATTGCCTTTCAACAAATTCATTTTTCTGTGGATCATCTTATAAAAACGCCTCATAATGCTTAAGTAATATTCCTTATTGAGAGTTTGATTGTTGTTTGACTATTTTTTCGATTTTAACCAATTCGTTTAAATAGACAATTCCGGGTACTTTTCGAGCAGAAAGTATTGCTTTATAGTTAAAACATGCTGAATGTGTTATGTAATACCTTACGTTGAAAAGATATCGATATTCCTAAAAAAATGTGAAAATTGTATTCCCTTTCTCATCATTTTGTACTAATATTTCTAAAAATTTATCGTATTTTATAATTAAATTTATAATTAAATTTTGTAATTAAATTTAAAGTTATTTGAAAACAAAAAGATAATGATATGAACATCATATTGATTCTTTGGTTACTTTAATCAAAATTACCGAAGCAAATGCGAAATAAAAGTGCATTGCGTTTTTAATTTTAATTTTAATCTAAAATTAAAAATAAATAAGATTAAAATACACTAAAAGTTGATGACATTAATATAATAAAACAATGTAATAAATATGAATGTTAATATATAAAAAATGTATATTGGAATAATATTAATGTATTATTGAATTAATAGCGCAGAATCTTAATCAGTTATTTAAAATTATATTTGTTACTGTTGCAAAATCTTCAATACTATTTTAGTACATATGTCACAGCATTTGTAGCGAATTAAGATTTAATAATTGCAATAATATAAAGTAAGACTCACCGATATTGTAGACTGCAGCTGTGTCCGAGTGAATGCCATTAGATCTATTAAAATATAGACACTATTAAAAATATAAAATTATTTAAAATATTAATCATATTCATAACTCTCCATGGTTCAACATTTTTTTCGCTGCTTTTCGTCCAACCGGGTCACTGATGTCTGATAATATTTTTTAAAGGGTTTTCGGGATCTAAAAAATCTAAAAAAATTCTGGTACACTCTTCCAACATTCTAGAATATGATTTTATAATTGTTTGACCTGAAATGTTTTTCATTTTTTCGTACGTGTCCGAATTTGAAGCAGAATAATTCAAAATTGAAAATTCGCTTGAATCTTCAAATCCTCAGGTGGACCACGGAAGGTTATGTATGAAAAATACAGACTAAAAGTTATTCCTTTTTTAGGCAATTGTAAAGAATAAATATTTGTCGTTTTAATATGCGTGTAAAAAAAATAATAAAAAAGAAGACGAGAAAAGATTAAAATATAAAAATTTTGCGAGGTACAAACACGAGCTGATCCATGTAAAATCTAATCTAGAAAAAGTTATAATTTAATCGTAATCGAATGTCTTTTAAATGCATATGAAATTAATGATGACGGCAAATGGATTTTCTGCTTACCGATGTTTCTTCGTCACCCGATAGCTGGCTCCCCATTGTTCTTGGTGTTTACTCACATGGACGCGACGCGAGTCGTTAGGAAACTAATTACACCAGCGCGTATACTAAACAACGCGATACGACGATCACCCGCCGCTTTGTCCGTCGCGCACTTTCGAACGGATACAAAACGCGAAACGCGACGGTGGACGCACGCCCGTTACTCCGCTGCCACTCCGACCCTCGCGACGTTCGTGTTCGTGTTCGGGTTATATGACGGCACGAAAATCTCGGACCATCGCACGACCGTGTACGTAATTAACGCGACACGGCGAACGTACGCCACTTTGTACGACGCTCCCGTAACATCTCGGACGTTCGTATGATATTCGTTCGCTCATTCTCGCTCGTCTCGGCACGCACATGACGACGCAGGAATTTCACTGCCGTAACTTCGCCGTTGAACGTCGAATAACCTTTCTGTACAGCATCGAAATCTTTCAGAGATGTCTCAGAAATATTTCACCTGAAAAAATGAAACATTTCAGAAAGGTTTCATTTTTTCGAAATAGCTCTGCAACGTTTTAGAGATGTCTCTGGGGTGGCAAAATGTCCGCACTTGAAATGTTGTAGAAATACTGCTGAAAGGTTACTGAAAATATCTGAGATCTTTCTGAAATATTAAATTATAAAAAGGTACTGAAAACTTTCTGAAATAATGCTGATCATAATCTTTTGAATAAAAAATATTATTTGTGGGGTATGTTGAACTTATTTTTCACAGTTCTTTGCTTGAAAAAAATTTATTTCAATGAGAATATGAATTAATACATTAATCAAAATATTTTTCATCGTTTTCTATTATTTTTTCTGGTAAAAGTTGAATTCCGCGGTGATAGAACGAGCTGTCTTTCAAAGCAAGCAAGCATTCATTCACAAATTTTCGGACTTTAGAAATAAAGCCGTTTAGTTGGAAGGATTGTGTTCTCATTGAGAAATTTAAACTCTGGCATTCCGACGAATAGTAACAATAGTAGGGGAGGATGGGGTAAGAGTTTGATGGGTAGTTAAGGTTTGATGATAAATAAAAGATAGGTTTTTATAATTAACGAATCATCTGTACATAACTTTATAACGAAGGGCGAGCGACAGCTAAAACCTCCTGAAAGTCACTTTTAGGGTTATGACCTTTTCATGCTATTTCGTAACAATTTGATTGCGTATACAGTGGAGCCTCCCATATCCAAAATAATAGGGAGACAAAATTGTTCGGATAAGGGAATTTTCGGATAATAGAATAAACACATTTTTATATTAAATTTCATTTATTCAAACAGAAACTTAAATTTTTAACAAAAAGGACTTCATATAATTCAAAAAAACTTAAATTCTTTACGTAAAGAAAACAAAATTAACATTTGTTTACACATTTATGGATCCCACATCTTTTTGGCGGATATTAGAGTATTCGGATAATGGAACTTCGGATATGGGAGGCTCTACTGTATTTACTGTACCTTGGATACCATTGCAAAGTTAGCGTCGTGTATTTTACATTTTGTGTCGAAGGATGTAAAGTTTTGGTCAACTATGTAAGGGGTACACAATGAATAGGAAACAGGGAACAGAGAATAAGGAAAACATTTGAAATATTCTTTATTTAACATATTTAGCTGTTCTTCAATATTTTGAATTTTATTGAATCTATTGAATTAAGAAGCCCTTAAAGAGTGTAAATATCGGGAATGTTATACGAAGACTGATCTCATGGGAGTTACGCGCGTTACACGTTATCCGTTCACTAGTTTACGTAGCAGTGAGTATCACATTAGTTAGTATCCGCGCGATTGTAATTAGCCGCGTTCCTCCGATTGATTTGTGTCCGCAAGTGAATGTTTGGAGCAACGAAGAGAACGACGGCAGTGACGTCGGCGGGATGAGGAGACTGGTGAGTAAATCCATTTATTAGGCTACACTCTTGTGACTAATTATTCAGCTGTTCGGGATGATTTAGCGCCGTCGAGTCAGGTATTCATCGCGTCTTGACAGGCATTTAACGTTGTTGACTTGAATACATTACGAGTTGGACGTCTAAGAAAAAGTGAAATATACATCTCCGTTATATTCTGGTTCTATTGACAATGAGATAATGAATTCGGTTTTCCGCGCCTATGAATTAATAATTTAGTCTTAACATTTTTTATTAATTAGCTATTTAGAATATGTTAATTGAAATTGCCTAACTTGTCTTTTAATTTGTAGGATTAATCTTTTGTTTTATGTTTAAAGAAATGAATTATAACTGAAAAAGTTATAAAGAAAGTAATATAGGAGAACAAAAATAAAACTAGTTTTTAATAAGGGATTTTATATAAGCAATCATCTGATTATTAAAAATTTGAAATATGTATGAATATTGTTGAGAAGTATTATTTTGGAAGTTATTAATTGTCTTAAAAACTTGAAGTATTATTTTTACTCATACTTAATACGTGTACATTAAAAGTACAATATTGTACCATATTCTATAATGTTTTTATAACTTTTTTACAGATTAATACATTTCGATATGGCAGTTCAATTCTACATCAATATGGTGAGTCATATTATCTTTTCATTATAATTTTAAGATAACAAAGTAAAGTCACTAATAGTGGCACATTTCTTAAACAAGAGCTAAAAATAAAATTGTAAAAATACATATACAAACTAGAAAGTATCTTCTATCAGATGGTACCGTAGTTTTTATAATACTGTTTCGTATATTCTAATAATTAATGATTTCGCAACATAACTCAAAAAGAGCGTCTAAGAAATTAAGCTCTAAAACTGGCAGTAATAGCAGAATTCAGATGTAGCCCCGTGTTTGATTTTAGGAAGCTATAAACATGTGAAATAGTCTAATATTGTCAATAATATATTTATTATTGTTTAAACTATATAATTTGCAATAGAAGTTCGTGCAAATTTTATTTTCGCTTTTCAAGAATGCGTTTTTAGCAGATATTATATAGAAAGAAGCCATGAATGTGTGACCTATGGATTTTCATTTCTTTAATTATCTAAGCAGATGATGTTTTTATCTGTATTAATATAGCGCAATGTTTAGTTTCCTAGAAATGAAAGGGTGCCGCTTAGGAAGTCTTTGCAAGTATTAGCGACTATTAATTTTCCTCTATATTAATGATACAATAATAGATGATATTTTTCATAAAAAGGTATTAAAAATATCATTGCATGAACTTGCTTTACGGAAAATATATTTATATCATAAATTTAATTTTTAAAGCAAATGTTAAATAATTTAAAATTTATTATATTAAGATAGATAAATTATACTTTTACAAATACATTTAACTTTATCGTTATATGGAATGCGTCTTTCTAAACAATATTATATTTTGCTTTATCATAAAATTTACTTAATATATTCAAATTAATGTTATCTGTCGGATGCGACGAGATTATAATTTTAATTTTATTTATTGAAAATGTATTGTTAAGAGAGCCGTCAACATCTACGTTATTCATCGGGAAAGCGCAGGGCTCAATGGTTTAAAGTGAAATTTGTTTATTGGAAAAATGTCAACCAGATGAAATTAATTTTATACATTGGAGAAAGGCTCGATCAGTTTATTGAAGATAATTTTATTTATTCGAGAAAAACGATTCCTCCACACAAGTTATGAGTACGAGTTTATTTATTGAAAATATGCGTTCGTGGATCAGTATCAATTTTATTCATTATATAAACGTGTTCAGGGAAACTAAATTAAATTTGTTTATTGAGGACGCTGTCAGATAACCGAAGCTAATTTTATTTATTGGAAAAGCGTGATTCGTGGATTATTGAAAATAATTTTATTTATTTGGAGGTGCGTCGCATTATCAGTTATTGACGAATTAATTAATTATTATTCGGTGATACGAGTTTACTTATTAATGATGCATGTTCGGTTTATCGATATTAATTTTAATAATCGGAAAAGCTCCTCAAATCATTGAAATCCATTTTACACGTTCATAAATAATTCACATTTATAAGTTATCAAATTTATTTAATAAAGACTTATTACAACTCCAATAAAAAATCAATTTAATAAAAAAAAGATAATTAAATAATCGTAAAAAATGCAATGTGTTCTCTATGGTAAATGCAAGTCACAAGTGTTGATTAAACGTTAACGGAAGATACGAATTTAGTGTAGAAGATAATATCAGAATTATATTAAAAAAAAAATACATGTAATGTATAAGTATAATCAAATTTACTTTTACTTATTGGAAAAGCATATTTGCGCGCAAGAGATGAATTGTGCAGAGATTAAAATGAAATTCATACAGATAATGGATAAACAAAACGTATTAATATGAAGTGTACTTTCCTTATATAGTTGCGAAACAGAGGAATATTTGATCATTTAAAAAATGTAAAAAGACAAACTAATTTATTATTATTGATTGGTATATTACTCGCATTATTCTAGCCAACTAACAAACGGCGCGTATAACACAGAAGTGATCGTGCGCGTGGCGCTCGTAAGACGAGATCGGTTCAACGATCGC
Organism: Solenopsis fugax; assembly: GCA_003595255.1. NCBI lineage: Eukaryota > Metazoa > Arthropoda > Insecta > Hymenoptera > Formicidae > Solenopsis > Solenopsis fugax. The sequence continues at coordinate 6,504 of QKQZ01000087.1, read as the reverse complement.
TTAGCTTTGTAAAAACTGATTTACCTGCGTCAGGTTGCTCAGGGTCGCGGACACTGACACTCTTTTTCATGGACGGTTCGCGAGAAATTCTGTATCTAATGCGAATTGTTACGCATGATTGTTGTTCATGGAACGATGCACCGCGGACTTTCGTACAGCCGACGTGCAAGAAAAATAATAATAATATTTTTTCGTAAAATAATAATTTTATGGATTTACATAATAATCTCACATATTTTTTTGTTCATATATAAGTTACAATTATATACAATTAATTAATTTTCTTTATAATTATTTTTGTCACTCATTTTATTTGTTGAAACGATACAATAGTTAGCTAATTAACATATCTGAAACGCAAGGAATTTATTCATTGTAATTTTTACAAAATTTTATGCTAACTAGTTAATTCTGATGTCGTCTTCTACAGAAACATTATTTAGACATAAATCGCCATAGTAAGAAAACATTAAGTCTTCTGTTCACTCACTGCAGCCTTCATTGATTGATGTTAGAAATGAGAAAATACGTCATGAATATTCTTGCAAAGTGCATAAAAATAAAAATGTTTTTCAATAAAATACTATTTATAATTGATAAAAGAAACTTGTGAAATACAAAAAACTTCCTTTTATTTGGATGATTTATAAATAAACAATATGTTGAATTGTGTGTAATTAAGGACAAAATCAAGGCGTTTGATAGCTGTTGAATTGAAATAAATATTTGCTTTTACACATGTAAAATTATTTCAAAATGGGAGTATATTTCAGTATATTTAGTATATTTTAACATTGCGACAATTATTTTAAGTAAAAAATACTAAATGAAAAATAACGTTGTACGTTGCAAGAATAATTTAGCTTTTTGACGCTGTTTTTTAATGTATACATTGAAAGTCTATTTTGTATTGATATATTGAGTGATTCTTTTTTTCACCGCTTTGAATTAAGTCACCATCAAACGCGAACTTGACAGTCAAACTAGTAGGAGCCTTAAGTATCTTGAGAAATATCAAAATAAGATTTTGAGATGTGTCGATTGGTCTTAGTTCAAGGAAGTAACTCTGAAAATAATTATTAATAGGAGCTATTAATAACAGTGCTGTTAGAATACTGACGTCGTGAGTGACTTCTGCATTTGTGCGTGCACGAAATCGATACGCAAACACGAATCCTGCAAGACCAGAGTGCGGATATAGTCGGCGGTTCGCAACCATAATGCGTAAGCCCCTGCGCGACTGTTTGCGTAACAACCGCGGTGGTTTGCTGCCACCGGCGACGATTGACTTGTCTAAATAATGGCACCTGTTTCGTTCTATCGAAAATAATTACTCGGCAAATAGCACGGGGCGTCGTTTCCTGCGTTGAGATTAAGTGATAATTCGTTAACCACACGAAGCACGATTTACTTCTGATTGTGTATAATCTTAAAAATACATACTTCCTGATACGATCAGTAAACTGTAACGCTTATGTTTTAATTTGGATCAAGAGATTTTTCAGTTATGTGTTAATTATTTTCACTAATAAAATAGATGAAGTATAATCGATGCAAGAAGTAATTATGCATAATTGAACGTTGAGAGAAGTTCACGTGAATTATAACCGCCGCACTTTTGTTGTTCATGACACATTTCAATCAACCTAGAAGCGAGATGTATTCACATAAACCTGGAACCAGAAATCCATTTTACTTTCCTCATTGTCGTGTTATCTGGGCGTGCCTGGTGTTCTCGCATCAATCGATGGGTCACCATTCATTGAACACAAGAGATGGTAAATAACTTCTTTATTGGTAAAAGTGAACTTGCTTTGGTTCTCACACCCGGACCTTCAATTCGGAATGTCATTGTGCAGTTTATGAATCGAACAGTTTCTGTTTGCTTCTGCGTGCTGTTCTGTTTGCTGGAGCCAGTGAGCGCCCTATAGGGACAAAGCTAACACAGAGAGAATCTGTGGTTACTCTGATCTAACGATCCATCGAGTCATGTATTGCTTTACCAATCTTGTATACAGACCGGGGAATTTAATTCACCGCTAAACACATGGGATTTCCTGAAAAGTGCGATTAGTATTTCACATAGAGGAAACATGAGATAAGAAATATAATAATTACTTGAAGCAACTATTAAGCTATTAAATTCATAAAGATTAAATTATATTTAAATCCCTTAAGATAATCTTAAATTTAAAAGAAAACTAACGTTGAATTAATCCACATAGTTCGGAGTTAGTAAAATCCTAGTGAAGTTGCGCAGTCGTTGAAAGAAGAGCGTTAGAGCTAGAAGTAATTCACATTCTGGCTGAACAATTTCGCTTTCGCCACTCGTGTCGCCAGCTTTTCCTCGTCATATAATCATCTTAATGGGAAGATGGGTTTTAATCTTCTTTTGATCAGCAACATAAAAAAGTACAGACATCGGATATCGGATGTCGGACATGTTGAGCAAACTTTTTTTTATGACAAAAAATGTGTAACTTGTACTTAAATTAATGAACGTTTTATTAAAGGAGATCGATAGCTGATATGAGGACTTAAAGAACAACAAATATAGTCGAACAATGTCATATCGATTAACGTTATGTAACAATAATCGAATTACAATCGCTAATCACATACGGCGGCGAAGGAAAATTTGTCCTGGAATATCAATTTTATTAGGCATGTAAACAGCTATTGAGTCTGATTGTGAGGAAAATATGGCTAAATGTGTAATGAAATTAATAACGGTTTTATTAATGCGTTCTAATGACTTTTGTGGGAATTGAATGACAGTAAATATAATCGGATAACGCCATAATGTTGATTAACAAATTGCAGCTGATAATTAACGAAACGTATGTCTTTTTGTGTGAAATTTATCTGATAGTATTTAGTTGGCGAAATGCGAAAGCAGTGATTGAATTAATCATCGTTTTATTAATATGGAATATACGGGTTTCGCGACAAACGGAGATCTGATAACATTGATTAACATAATATGAATAGCAATTATAGAAATATGATGAAGAATTTCTAAATGAAGATGTTTTAATTAATCAATTACATTCGCTTTTGTTCGATAATTTAAAAATGTTAATTAAAAATATTGAAAGTTTAAATTTAGTGTTTTATTATTAATATATAATTATTAATGTATTATTTTTAAAAATATTAAATATTTGAGATTGTTAATTATTATCAATACCCAGAAAACGTTGAGCTCTTCTGGATATCTAAAAATATCTTATTAAAGATATCTTCAAGATAGATGTCTAAAAAATATCTTAAAATATATTTTTAAGATATTTGTGACGTAAAATGTTTTTTAGATTTATAAAATATTTTTAAGACATCTCCAAATATCTCAAAATATTACATAAGATATTTTTTACATCGTTAAAAACTATCTTTTTGAAACTTTTTGAAAATAATGCACGACATCTCAAAACATGGCATTTGTTTGTGTAAATATTTTCTTCATAATCTTATATGTAATAATTGTAAAGTTCTCTCAGTTTTTAACAATTTTTTGACATTCAGTAACCTTTTATTATAATTTTATAATAATATTGTCACTTCATCTTATTTTATTTTTTATTTTATTTGATATTATTTCTAATTTTACTTACTGATACGGCGGTAACATCGAATATGGTCTTGCGGTCATTGTGTGGTCTTAATTGAAGAAGCTACGCATACTTTCCTCATTCTCGATATCCAAAATCCCGCGCATTCCAAGGCCAGCAGGTACTAATGAAGTCGTGAGAGGTCGGTCAGGAATTGTGACGCGGTCGGGCGTGTTTTCGGGCTGCGGGTGTGGGAAAAGGGGGGACGGCAGATGATTTAGATTCCACCTAAACGATCTGTCTAAGCCGGCCTGACTGTTCGGCGTTCAGGTCAAGTTCATCGCCGTTCACTTGGTATAATGGATTTAATGAGAAGGTAGCCACCTCCGCACCCCGACGTGTCAGGGCTCACCCGGTTTCATCGGAATCAGGATGGGGGGTTCGGCATCCTTCTTCATCGCCTTCCGCTTGCAGATGTACGCACGCTCGGCGAAGGGGCGTTTAAGGTGATCCTCCTGGGATCAGAAACAATGGGCATGCCTCTCGAGAGGATAATGACGGTGAAAATTGTCAGTTTGTCGTGTACGGGCCCCTAATCACTGTTCTCGCGGCTTGTATCTTGTTATCATGCACGTCGAGGGTATGCTACTGTGGCTCGCGTCCTTTTTATCCAGTCACCGGCCGCAAGCGGGTTAACGACGCCGCCGTGACGTGTAACTATTCATTACGTCTTTTGGCGAGATACTCCTCTATCCATTTTAAAATGACATGAACCTCTTTGAGATGCAGATTGTATATCTTGACGGGAATAATAAAAGGGACCTTGAAAATACTTTTTTTCATCTTTTCAATAAAACAAAAGTAACGTTACATTTTATTTTTAATTATTTTTGAACGTTATTTATTTATTAGTTATTTATTTATTTACTGTTGTGTGTTTTCTAAATGTTTCTTCGAATGGTACGAATAAATTTATTCAACGTGTATTAATAGACTGTTACGAAATTAAAAGAAAATGTTTTCTTCAGCAACTCTTCGTAGAGATATTTTGTGAAATAAATTAAATAAGAATTTTGAAATAATTAGCCAGAAATTTTTAAATTTTTTGAATTTTTTTATTTTTAAAGACTTGTTATATTTAATTCTTCTAAGGCATATTAAAAAAACTTTTCTAAAAAACTTACAGTGGATACTTTTAATATGTATATACTGCGATGTATTAAATGTTCTTCTACGAACGCTTAAGAAATAATTTTAATTTCTCATATTTCAAATGATAAAATTAGTTGCACTGATGTTAAAATAAATCACGGCCGTTATGCATCGATGTACAATGCGCATCGAAACTCAACGCTGAGCCGACACTTGGAAAAAACTAAGAAGGCTTCGACCGCCGTTGTGTCCGCCCATTGTTGAGATGGAAGAAACGGCAGCTGCGATCGCGACAGCCATTTGGAAACTTGAGCCATTTATTCGTTCGCACCTTCACACCGCTCCCCGAATCCGTGAAAACACCTTAAGCTTTTTCTGGCAGATAAATACTGGGTTCTTTTTTGAATGGGCCGCATAGAAACGAGACTGCACCAGTGTCCTCCTGAATCGAGGGACTCCCGCCAAGACAAACTTTCCTTTATATAGCGGAATAATATCTCAGAAATATCCTTTCAAAATCTAGCCTTTAACTCTTCATTCCAGCATTCATGCATAACTCTGACTCCCTTTTTCAGGCGGATGTGAACATGGAAACTACTTCTCTGTGTCAATTTATATAAAAAGAAATCTTGCAAAGGTTATTTGAGAAACGCTTTGAAATCATACGCTTCCGTAATCTATTCCGTAACTATTTGCTACACACCTGCATAGTATCGATAATTAATTTTTATGTGTTTTTACTTTTACGAAAAGAAATTATCGAAAAAAAAATTATTTGTTTAAATTAAATGTTTTATATTTAAATGCTATTGCGCTAAAATTGAAAAGGAATATTGACATACAGTATTTTGAAGGATGATATTTAACGTTTATTTCTTAATTACGGTACAATATTTATAACTTACTTTTGTGTACTGTTAATGTTATACGCAGATAATATACACAGCTTAAATTGGTATAGCTTAAGGTTCATTGTAACGATACAAATACTAAGGTTACATAGGTCGTATAGATCTCACTTTTTGAGCGAGATGTTTTTCACAACTTTCTCCCTCGCAAAATCGAGTACCGATCGAGATTATAAAACGAAAACAAACCGTAAGTAACTACAGTAATTGCAGAATCAACTGTACGAGATCCGTACATATATCTTACAATCAAAAAAATCAACAAGAAGAAATTATATATTCTTATATTTTTAATAGCGTCTAATGTTCTTAATAAACTAATTAGGGACTAATATCTAAATCTCGAGCTTGTGTTCACAATCTTCATTTTATAATATAAAGAAAAACAAAAACATTGTTTCTTAAAGAAAACATTTTTTAAGAGGCGATAACATAAAGGTTGTATCATCTTTTTAAAAAACAATGTTTTGAAATATACATATATCTATCTAAAAACTAATAAATTAGAGTTTTAATTTCATCGTAACTTGGTTTAGAAAGTTTTATTCCAGTGTAAAATGCGCATTTGCCAATCAAATGGGATATAACCAATGTTAGGAAAAATCAGCATCAAATTAATAAAATATTAAATAGCAAGTACTAAATTATAATTAATTAAGGCTCCTGTTTACTCACTTAGATTGATCAGATTGATCAGAGACGAGAATATATTTTTTTGTACAGGATGTTCTATATAGATTCTCTTTTTCTGATAATTTTCAGAAATAAGAGCTTCCTCACAAGGAAACAAAATGTAGTCAAGTTTAAGGAAATATACCATGAAAATTTTTATAACATAGGGGAGACCAGGGCTATTCGTTGCAGTTTTTTTTCTTTTGCGTTTCCTGAGTCCT
>QKQZ01000080.1:0-10860 GCA_003595255.1 Solenopsis fugax | reverse complement strand
AAAGGCCTCACCGAGTTAGAGTCGGTGCGAATGGCGCAAGAGCAGCATGAAAAAAGACTAAGGAACGAATTCGCCGCGGTAAATCGCGAGAGAATGCAGTTAGAGAAAGAACGCAGAGAATTCGAGCGTTCTAGGGAAGCAGATTTGAACTTTCGACGTTAGAGACATGTTCTCGGCGTTAAAAAATGAGATGATGCGTGAAATCAACGCACTAAGAAGCGACTTTGAAAACCGGCGCGAAACGACGCGTAGCCCGAGCCCACATGCGGGGCAGCGATATTTTGAATCCAACGAGCAATACCCCTCGTTTAATGAGCCTGCACCCGATGCAGTGCACATGCCAAAAATTTCCCCCCGCGAAGCCACCGATGGCGTTCCGACTTTTGACGGCTATAATGTTCCACTTTCCCAATTCGCAAATGCATGTCGACGCGCTCGTGATATCGTACCAGCTCATTACGAGAAGGCATTAATTAAGCTCTTAATAAATAAATTCTGCGGTCGCGCGTATTCAGCCGTAGAGGACGAGCCTTGCGATACAGTGACCTAGTTGATTGATCTCTTAAACGGAACATTCGGATCCGCTAATACCATCGCTCAATATCGTGGAGAGCTTAGCGCGGTATATCTCAAAGCCAATGAGCATATCCTGGATTATATTAGTCGCGTTTAGGAGCTCAGAGCGGCTATCTACTACGATTCCGCCTTAGGGCATTGCGTAGCTTCTATATCCGCGACAAACGCCTCTAGTGGCGATCGCATCGAGAGAATCAAAGAATTACTTCGTCTAGAACACTTAAATCATGAAGAAACGGACCACGTGAACGATATCATAAAAGCGCATAGCGATCTATTTCAACATCCAGAAGATAAACTTGGCTGTACGAGCATAACATCCCATAGAATTATTACCACCGATAACCTTCCAATACTAAACAATAGTATGGATTTCCTCCCATCCATAAAGAGGAAATAAATAAACAAGTCCAAACCCTCTTAGAGAACGGAGTTATTTCCCCCACCGATTCTCCTTACAATTCTCCTTTGGGGGTTATGCCGAAAAAGGCCGACTCTCAGAGCAAGAAAAGATAGCGCAAGAATAGATTACCGCGCCTTAAACGAAAAAACGGTCGGTGACTCATATCCCCTACACAACATCACTGAGATACTCGATCAGTTAGGCAGCGCCAAATACTTCAGTATATTCGATCTCGTATCAGGATTCCATCAAATACCTATGCATGAGGCAGACGCGCAAAAAACGGCCTTTTCAACCCCTTATGGACACTATCAATTTAATCGAATGCCGTTTGGGTTAAAAAACGCCCCTGCGACGTTCCAACGCCTCATGGATCAGGTACTATTGGGTTTGCAAGGCACAGAGCTATTTGTGTATCTCGATGACATAGTTCTGTACGCCAGCTCATTGCGCGAGCACGCTATTAAATTTAACAAGCTAGCCGATCGATTCAGGAAAGCTAATCTGAAACTCCAGCAGACAAATGTGAGTTTCTGAGGAAAGAAGTCGTATACTTAGGACATGTCATAAGTGAGAACTGCGTGAAACCTGATCCTCAAAAGATCCAGGCAGTAGAAAAGTTTCCTCGTCCCTTAAATGCGAAGAACATCAAACAATTTTTGGGACTCGCCGGTTATTACCGTCGGTTTATACCTAATTTCTCTAAGATCGCAAAGCCGTTGACAACACTATTAAAGAAAGATGAACCATTTGTTTGGAACGGAGCGCAAGAACAAGCTTTCGCACAACTGCGTGACGCATTGTATTTACAGCCAATATTACAGTACCCCGATTTCACGCAACTTTTTATTGTAATCACCGACTCCTCTGAGTACGCTGTCGGCGGCGTGCTGAGCCAAGGCACAATAGGCAAAGATTTACCTATCGCTTACACATCGCGTCTGTTAAATGCCGCCGAGCGAAATTATTCTACAATAGAAAAAGAACTCTTAGCTATTGTTTATTGCGTTAACCATTTCAGGCCATACATATACGGGCGCAAATTTACCCTTGTCACCGACCATAAACCCCTTGTCTGGTTACATTCAGTAAAAGATTCAACCTCGCGACTCGTTCGATGGCAGTTAAAACTAGCACGATTATAAAGTCGTGTATAAAGCGGGAAAAATAAATGCAAACGCGGACGCTCTTTCCCGAAATCCTGTCCCCCAAGGAATTTTCCCCTTATCTCAAGATAAACCAGATGCTCCGCCGCTTCGGCGATCCCTGCGTATTAAAGAACGATCGCCGCCTGCAATAAACTCCTCACAGAAAATAAACACAAGCCAGATGCCTCCGCCTAAACAAGTCCCAAAAAGAAATTTACGACCCCGCAAAGTGATGAAATTCGATCTCCCTCCAGAACCCGAAGTATCCACAACCGACAGCGATAGCGACTCAGACACAGACGAACCTCTTTCCGATCCCGCAGATGAACCACCTCCTCCAAACAAAACTCGAATAGTTGATTCGAATACGTGACAATTTAGGGACTCGTAACGACAATATCGTTATTTTCACGACATCCAAAGGCGAACCATGCGATATCGGTGCACGGATCTTACAAGAGTCAAGTAAAATACCGAGACTAGAAGTAGCCATGGTGGGCCGCGCAAAAGTCATCAACTTAGGAAAGAAAAATCTGATCGCGCTTATAATTGAAGATCGCGTTTCTGCTATGTTGCAACTTGAGACATTGAAGGAAGTAATAGGCTCTCTCCGCGATGTGGTCAACGAGCTCCAGCTCAGGACCGTATCAATAGCCAAAGGCCCCGTCATCGACATTACACGAGATACTGTTCGCACCCTTCTCGCGGGAGAATTCAGTGACTCTCCCGCGAAAATCATAATCTGCTCGAACGAGATAAGGATTCCATCCGAATCAGATCGTTCCAATATTATCAAAGAAAACCATTGCTCTGCGTTAGGCGGTCATAAGGGAGTCACCAAAACGTTAAACAGAATTAAATACAGATATCACTGGTCTAGAATAAAAGAAGACGTTCAGAACTGTATTCGAAACTGTCGAGACTGTCAATTAAAGAAACTAGTACGTTTGAAAACCAGACAACCGATGACCCTAACAGACACTCCGAACAGCGCATTTGAGAAAATATCTATGGACATAATGGGCCCTCTGCCCATGACCGAAGACGATTACAGTTACATTCTCACCATCCAAGACCTATTGACCAAGTATTTCCTTGCCATCCCTTTAAAACGAACAACAGCTCCAGACATAGCTGAAGCGTTTATCAATGAATTTATCTGTACATTCGGCGCCCCAAAAACAATTCTTACTGATCAAGGTAGAAATTTCGTGAGCAGTCTCGTGAAAGATGTTACGCGAAAGTTAAAATCAAACAATGCAAAACCACTGCACATAGACCGCAATCGAACGGCTCCGTGGAACGATCCCATCACGTTCTCTGGGAATACTTAAAACAATTTGTCGAAAAGGATAATTGGAACGAGTATCTCAGACTAGCGTCTTTCTCATACAACACAAGTGTACACGAGGGAACTCGCTACACGCCGCATGAACTGGTATTCGGAAAGGTTGCCGAAACCCAGTTGAGCGACTCTCCATTAGACACGGAAAAAAACGAAACCTATTCCCAATACCTGAGCGACTTATTCAATAAGATTCGTGACGTCCAAAATCTTGCTCGCGAGAATCTAATAAACAATCAAAATAAAATCTAAATATTATTACGATCGAAAAATGCGACCGCAGAACTTTAACATAGGCGATAATGTATACATGCTGAAGGAACCAATGAAAAATAATTTATCTAACCAGTACTCTGGACCATATAGAATAATTGAAATCTTAGAAAACAATAATGTTAAATTAGAGATAAAACACGATAAAACTCGCACAGTGCACACCGATAAACTTAAGTTAGCCGTAGGAAACATCCCCACTCCTTCATAGGCATGGCAACGTCACGCAGGATTTTGAACTGACCCTCAGGCCAATGTAAGGACCGACGGTCGGCAGTAGGAAAGCGAACACAGTGAGCATAAAACAGTAACTCGAGATGAATCCACACCTCATTATCACCTTCGCCACGTTACCATTGATCGTAAATGGACTCGTCGGATACGATTACAGCGGCGAGGGACTCAACATAACAACACTCTCATTGTTAGATATTGGAACATGTGAGCTGGACGACGTTGAGCCCGTCAACACGGAAGTGTATATGCAGCTACTACAATTATCGGACTTCGACCGAATATCTGTAACTCAGTGCCTAGTGAAGATAGACCGAACGATATATCACTAAGGGATGCACTCCCATGTGTCGATCGTCCACCAGGGACGGAAAGAATATTTGCGAGAATTAGGAGCCGACGGATGTCGCCGTTTACATGAGACAGGTTCCCTGACCTTGGCCACCGTCGACCGGTTGTCACCAAACACCACGCATTGGTGTAGTATCACGTTGGCTGGTCGAGTCAATGCGGATGAAAGCTGCAAGGGTGCTCAATACATCGATGGACACGGGACTTGGGACAACGTAGTTGTGCAAGCATCAGTAAAAATCGGCCTTCGTACCTTTGAAGCAGCTGTAAAAAGATCCTCAAAAGAAATCGTTCTACCTTCTGGCATGCGGTGCCCCACGTCCAACGGGATGTGCACTGACACCGACGGATCAGAAACATACTGGAGTGTCGCCCCGACGGATAGCTGCCGCTTTGATCAATACGACGTTATCTACGAAGGCTTGGCAAACAGGCTCTCTCCGAAACCTAATCAAACGTCACCAACAATCTATACCGTGACAACGCGCTAAACTACCTTTGCACTCACCAAGGCAGATGAAAGGGGGATTAACGTGTGTGATTACAAATTATACTGGAGCATCCCAGACTACTGATTATGGAGACTCAACGGGACCGCACTTTCAAGGCTCGCTCGAAGATAGCATTGAACGACCTAGATATATTCGCCTACGTAAATTCAAAATTCCTCTACGTGGAGAAGCACATGAAGACGCAGCTTACTCAACTCTACCATGACGTCATGGAACAAAAATGTGCGCTGGAAATGTAAGTTCTCCAGAATGCGCTATCACTTGCGAGTATAGCGCCGGACGAAATGGCCTTCCGTATAATGAAGATGCCAGGATACACAGCGTTCACCAGCGGCGAGGTCATCCATCTCATCAAGTGTGTTCCAATCGAGTACAAAATAAGACACTCCGACTTTTGTTTCAACGAATTCCCAGTCACTCACCGGAATATCTCATACTTCCTGACGCCACGATCACGAATTCTAACAAAAAAGGGGATACAGAGGGATTGCAACGACTTAATCCCAAGCATGTACAAGGTGCATGACACATGGTTTAGAATTAGCAACAGACCGATCGAAATACTAGCTCCACCCATTATACAACCACTAACTAAACCAAAGTGGAAGTATGTCAGCCCGGACTACCTGGCCACGAGCGGAATTTACACGCCGGAAGATCTCGACCGATTGAGAAATCATATCATGTTTCCTGTTGAACGATTCTCCACTCTGAATGCTATCGCACGAAGTGCAATGGGTCAAGCTATCGAGCAAGGGAGCATCTCCATGATGGGACTACTAGACGAACAGTCACTGAATCGCATCGCCGAGAATACAGGCAAACGGATCTGGAGCGGATTTGTGACATTCGGGTCAGCGAGTGCAGGAGTTCTCGCTATCTTTGTCATTGCTCGCCTGGCAAAACTCATAATTGACACCATAATACATGGTTACGCCTTGCACTCCGTCTACGGATGGAGTATCCATCTATTAGGCGCAATCTGGAGTTCGATTACAAATCTACTGCTACATCTTGGCACACCGAGACCGCAGCCACCGATTCGAGAATACATCCTTCTCAACGCCGAATTAGCAGCAGAGGGTCAAGGAATTAATCTCTCCCGAGTAACCAAATCCCCTTCCGCGCCAACCTCAGAGGAACGTTCGGAACACGAAAACAAGGACACCAACAACGAACGTTCATACAGCGAGTTACGCAAGTATCTCAGCGAAACCAACAATGTCCCCTAAAAATAAAATGTTATTAATCACCTCCATTTCGATTATAATTAAGTTAATTGCTATTCTTAATTTTCTGAATTTCGTCATAAGACAAGTAACCTTCAGCATGAGAAATTTTATTGTATACGCACTAGACTTAGTTGCAAAAAAAATGTTGGAACTTGCATCCAACATTTCTCTTTCCCCAAGAGGAGGAGTGTCACGTCCGTGGCATGCCATAAAATTTTTCTTTTTTTTTCTTCGAAGTTATTTACGCAGACCGCCGAGTCGGCCACGGGGTAACACGAGTGAAACCGTCGGTTTCATTTTTCCGATATATTTTTTCCTTGTGTCGGATTGTCGCGACGGAGTGATCCGTACGCACGGTCCCTTTTGAGTAATAAAAGTCAGTTTCACTTTCCAAACATTTTCCAGTGCCGGATTGTCGCGACGGAGTGATCCGTACGCACGACCCTTTTAGAGTAATAAAATTCAGTTACACTTTCCAGACATTTCCTGGTGTCAGATTATCGCGACAGAGAAATCTGCTCGCACGGCCCTTAGAAAGTAATAAAATTTGGGTCTGAGAGCTTTGGCGGTGTTGCATCATCCCCAAGCCCCGAATATCGCCGATTTGCTAGGTATAAATAATGTTTGGGCCGCGGGGGCGGACGCGGGTGACGTCCGCCCCCATTGCACACGGTCCGCGAGTGGGGGAGACCGCTGCGTGGTGGTCCCGCAACGGCCTCCAAATTAGGAAGGGGTCTCTGCCTGCTCCCTCCCCCCTCTGGGGGAAGGGGGGACGGGGGCCGACGAGGGCTCGGGGGGCGCCCGTTGGCTGAAATGCTTGCGATCCCGGGGCGTACCCCNCCGCACAAAAATAAAATAGTATACAAAATTATAAAAGTCTATACCCAGCTGACGAGAATAATAGAAAACAGCTGATTACTATAAAGGCGAATTCTTACTGTAGTATATTATACCGCCTAGGAACTTTTAGTATGGTTAGGCGTTCGACCAATCATATGCTTAGGTATTCGATCGACCAATCACAAGCGAGCGAAATCTTTATGTTANAGGCGTTCGACCAATCATATGCTTAGGTATTCGATCGACCAATCACAAGCGAGCGAAACCTTTATGTTATTTAATTCTTATTTTGTTACAAGTTATGCTCGGATATAAGCACAAAAATTAGAAGCAAATATTAATAATTAACTTGCACAGGTAAATCAACCAGTAAATCAACCAAGGTGTGAAACGGACAGTAAAACACGCAACTCTACCATGCGTCCAATCGGATCTGCTTCTGCAACCGAAGCCGGTACTGAACCATCAATCGAATACTTTACCTGGGTAGCAACTGCCCGATGCGTAATGTCTCTCTTTTACCAGCATAATACTGATAGATCTAAGTTAATTTGCCCTAATTGTAATTTCAGAAACGATCCTTCCGAACGAGAGCATTATTCTCCTAAAATAAGACACTATATATACATTGGTACTCCTTACGAATACGAAACGTGTGCAAATTGTTCCATTTCATTGGCCAATCCACGTCGAACACGGGATTGTAATGTGTGTCGTGTTGAGCTTACTCACTTCTTGAATTTCCTTCATGTTATGGGAGAGACTCCATATCTAGATAACGAAGCAACGATCCTCCGCATATCACAAGTTGACCTCTAACAATCAATATTACAATCTCTTTCATTTAATAATACTCTTAAGAGTAATATTAAAAATATCATACCTACTTACTCGCCTCTCATTGGTCAATACATATTACTACTACTCTCTCATTGGTAGATTCGTGTCACTTACACGAAATGGCCGTCTTAAACTAAAATCATTCCATTCGTTATGCTAATTTTGTATCGTATGTACTCTAGCCCAAGTTTGATAGAATTTCTACTAATAATAGCACTAATTTGTCTTTTACTAGCAATAAATTTTGCTTTAGAATTATTTATTTTTGACGAAAGAACACAGAGACCTTTGCTATACATCTGCGTTTGTACTTACCTTATAATTAAAATCTATTTAATTATAGCAGATATAAATTTTCTAAAGTATAAAAGTCAAAATGTTTAAAATGCCCGAAAAGGAACCGAGTCGACTACAAGACCTTGCACTATTTCAAGTTGCCAATAAAATGCTACATGATGCCTGATGAAAACTAAGCTTTCGCCTTGGAATCGATATATATCTCTATAATTTACCGGGATCCAGAGAAATAAAGAAAAGTGATTATGTTAAAGTTTTAAATGAAAGAGTAAAATTCGTAATAATGATGGATAATAGAATCGCTGTTGACGGAATAGAATGTCTCTCTGCAACACTAACAAAGAAACAAGCCTTATCATTGTTCAATAATCTTAATTATTTCCGACGAGGTTCAATAACTCATGAAAACGAAACTGGACTATTTTATTATGAAAACTATTTCTCACCATATTATTCTACTAAAAACAGAATGGAATCCCTCAGAAGAATGTACAAATGATCCTTCGTACGTCTAGTACTAGA
Source organism: Solenopsis fugax (assembly GCA_003595255.1). Classification (NCBI taxonomy): domain Eukaryota; kingdom Metazoa; phylum Arthropoda; class Insecta; order Hymenoptera; family Formicidae; genus Solenopsis; species Solenopsis fugax. The sequence continues at coordinate 2,287 of QKQZ01000080.1, read as the reverse complement.
TTTATTTATTATACATAAATTTGTTCAAATTCAATTGATACACCCTATATAAAATCACTGTAATAAATAAATTAACTTAATAAATGATTAGGCAGCTGTCCCCGTCACTTTATAACATTTAAAGGCTATATTTTAAAAACGGCATGAACCAGGTTGTGCCCCCACGAGGGTAGTCCGATAAGTACATAGCCTCACTCCCCGAAGGCGCCACTATCGCAAGAAACCGTCGATTAAAGGTGCGCAAGATAGCTGAGACAGTAGGGATCCATCTCAAAACACCGCATGAGTCATATCTTGCATGAAATTTTGACCATGAGAAGGTTTTCGAAGTGATGGTTGCCGCATTTGGAATTAGCCGAGATTACATATTAATTTTATTCTCTCGATATAATATATTCGGAAAATGTGCATACACCATTAATAGCCGTAAAAGCTGTATATTGCATATAGCTATTTTGATCTTTTATTGTTAAACAAATTTTAATTAACAAATAAATAACTCAAGAATAGTAAGAGATATAAAATTCAAACTTTCATTAATATCAATAAAACTCACTGTAGAACATTTTCACAAAAGTATCTAATTATCTTAAAACTATCTAAAACTATCTAATTTCATCTAAGGTCATCTTTTATTTTAAAATAACTCTACACCTTAATTATTATCATCTACTAACACAGTTATTTACGATTAACCCCTTTAAATCAATTTATACATATTTATAAGATTTTTATTAATCTCATTAAAACTTCTTACCACTGTTTCTTAGGCATGCTGGCTAGGAATTTATTTCAATGTAAAGCTTCAAGAGGAATTTTAGATCAAATTGTAAAGCATCCCTAAGAATAAATAAAAATATACTTAACAAATTTATATTATCAACCACATACACTGCCGCTTATAAAACACGATATCTTGCAATATATATATATATATATATATACGCATGGGGTTTTAGCAGTTGGAGTCCGGCATAACTCTCCCCTCTTCCCCGAGAGGAGGGATATCCATGATGGATTTCCCCATGTAAAAAAAAAAGGTATAAATAATGTTAAAAGGACGCTTCAGAGAGGCCAGAGTTCAGTCCTGTCCGCGATCCCGAAGAGTGAAGTTCGGGACTCCGAGTGCGCGCTAATGCAAATTTTCTAAGTCTCTATCGACATCCGCGCGACGTATCTTACTATTTCCTCAATCTCCAATTCTAGTGTGTAATCGTCTCATTCCTTGCATTAACTCTAAAGCATAATTAACTTTAGTATATTAACCTTTGTAGTGATTATACTAGTTTGTAGTAGTAATAGCTTAGCTTCTTCCCCGTATATAACTATTATTTTGCGTTAATTGATTTATGTTTATTTTGTGTTAACATTAATAAACAATAATTGTATGTATCTTGTGCTTAATCTCTTTGTGCCCGCTTATATCCGCTTCCGTGCATGCAACCCATATACACGCTTGTGAACAAGTACGACACGAGGGCCAGCAGTTACTAGGCAGCCAAGGAACAAGGAGGCGCCATCCCGAGATTCACCTGACTGGCTACGAGAGCAGCAGCACAACCTTCTCCACCAGATACAGATAAGTTATTGCTTCATATACTATAAGCTGAGCATGTGTCCCGTTCCACGCATCGCGTTCTCAACGTCAGCACCTCGGCTTGAACCCGACTACGCGTTTCGGACGTAGTTACGCAGCGCACGGTGCGTAACAACCTTATATTATCGTCGCGGTAACGAAGAATTTATCGAACGTGCCGAATGTAAAAGTGTTAAACTGGTAGCCTTGAAAGAGCATTATTACGGAATTCTTACTCACTACATTCATCTCGGAGGCTCATTTAATCCTCAAAAGTGCGATTTTTGTCACGTTTCTTTGGCCGCACCTCGCGACGCCCGCGACTGCAATTACTGTACTCGTATACTCGAAGAATTTATCCCGCATTTAATTAGAGAGAGAGATTCCCCGTGGGACAACCCCGATTCTTCCATCGTAATCTTTCGCAGTCGGTTCTATAAAGGAAAACTCACTCCTTCAATCCTCGATTCGCGATATAATCGGGCCCGTCCGCCGGTAAATTCGGCCACGCGATCCGCTTCTGGACTGTGGGGTCCCCGAAATTTAAGTTTCAAAAACAGCCAGTCTCGCCAAAAAACGCGCGCACTGCCTCATCGGCAGCCGAGTTTGGCCGGGACGTAACAGCAATAATAAATGAAGATTTTTGAATGTTTCATATTATGAGTTCCACGCTTTGCGGTTTCACGATCACCAAATCTAATATTTATAATT
>QKQZ01000079.1:0-54984 GCA_003595255.1 Solenopsis fugax | reverse complement strand
GCTGTACTTCCTTCCCTGTTGATTCTGAAAATATAATAAAAATGAATTATTTATAAAGAATTTTCGTAATAATTATTTACAGAATAACATATATACATATAAATATTTTATATTATATTTCATAATTTTTCAAACATNTATAAATATTTTATATTATATTTCATAATTTTTCAAACATAGAAATAAAAATGTATTTTTATTTTTATATTCAAATTGAGAAAATATGAACGCAAAAACACGCAAAGAAATATGTGATAAAACTAATAAAATAACATGCTTACCGAGTTGCTTCATAGATGTCATCTCGATGAAAATCTGCTACCATCTCGTTCTGTTGTTCTCGAACCTTACATATATTAATAATGTTCGCCCGATAATTTTTTCGGCACTTTCGTCATAATATTGTGTATCACAAAGGCGAATAAAACGCGAAACGCGCGCGAGAATGTAACTTATAACGACGCAACAGGTACTGACGAAACGACTAAAGGAGCATGTTACAACGCATCACGTTGACTTGTGACTTAAGACGATCGCTTCCACATTTGCCACTTTAGAGATTGTATCTGTTAACAATTTACACTTGAAAAACGCGAAAAGTACGGAGCATCCGATCAGCAGCGGATCAACAATAAACATAGTGCAACAAGGAGAATCTCTCGGTATGAGAATGACCGACGCGAAAGTTACGTGATGCGTTGCGACATAGCCCGAGACAGCAGCGAGAGCCATTTGAATGAATGTTAAATGTTTACCTAAACACTACGGACACAAACAAAATAACGACTCTATCGCAAGGCTAAACTATCCTTTCGAAGTATTCGAGGGAAAACATTAAGCGACACGACACTCACGACAGACACATAATATCGCACTTCACAAAAGAGTACTTCTAGATACGCCACAGTCACTCACGTGTCAAAACGATACTGTGCATCACTGTATTCGACATTCGACCATCGTATTTCCACATAATTCGATCTCGGAATAGCGTCCGATCACCGGCGAAGTAATGGGAAATATGGCGGCGGCAACAGCTGACTGGAGTATCACAGTGTAGCGGTAGCGGTGGCGCAGTCGTCGCGGGCCCCTTTTACTAGGAGAGGCGTGGCCATGACGGTGTATGGTGTGACGTCTGACGACTGACCTTGCGCGGTCAATAACCCGTCGCGTCGACCGACGGCGTGCACGTGCGCGGCCGTGCGCCTCGGGTTAAAGTGAATGACTGAGGAGAGTGGGGGAAGCGGCCCAGTCGGCGCGCGGCGTGGCGCCTACTTACGGGACTGTCTCTTGATCGACTTTTAGAGAGATCTACTTGCATCGCACTGCATTACAAACTCTCGTAACTCATTTGCAGGGTTAAGGGTAATTAAAACATTAAAAATTAAATAATAAAGTTAATAACTTTTAACTCTAACTTAGTTAATTTTAAATGATTTAATTTTTAACTTTAACTAGTTATTTTTGAAACACATGAACTTTAATTTATTAACTTTTTACCTAAGTTAAATATTTATTTATATATACTATACAATAATTATAAAAGAAAAAAATTTTAAAAGAAGAAAAAACAAAGAACAGAAAGAAAGAGTTTAAAATGAAGAATAAAAGAAAATAGGAGAGTTAACTGTTGGCTGAGACTGTTGACGAGACTTTTAGATATTTTGATATAAAATAAGGATTTACTTAATACAACATTATTTTCTCTTTTCTTTTTTAGTAAATATTATAAATATGCAATAGCTAATTATTGTTATTCAGCCGGATAAAAAAAAGCAATGAAATATCGAAAGAAGGAAGGAAGGAGTTTAAATTAATGTAAGGAAGACAAGGAAGGAAGAAGAGAGAGAGAGAGAGTAAAATACTTAAAAATAAATAAAAAAGAAAGAGTATATGCAAGACAATAAACATATAAAATAATGAAATTTTTTATTAAGAGGATGTTAAAATAACAAGAGAACTTCCTCGACGTCGGTACTGCAGATTATTTTTTCTGCAGAAGGGAAAGGGGGAATGCTAACACCAAGCTAACGCTCTTTGTNCAACGCATAGATCTGTCTTTGTTTTTCGATTGTAGTGCCATCTGCGAAAAGACCTATCAATTACTTTTGCACACTATCATTGCTCTGTTTATGACAACTCAGCTTCGCTGAGCGAAATATGCATGCCGGTAAAAGCACATTAGTTAATCTTTTTTGTTAGACGTTTAGTCGTAATTTTACACGGTCAGTGTTATTCGTGCGTGTTTTCTGAAGGGTGCTCTATCCCTTTTTGTATGTGCGAGCTACACAACTTCTATACTAAGGTAAAATTAATCTCAGGTGACGGCTATACGAGTAAATTTTTAATGATTTATTAACTTTTTATTCAATTTTTTTATAAAATTTACCTGAGCACTCTTTCTTTTTACGCGTATTTTAATTCTATAAAAAGTTTTTGTGATTCTGTAACGCCAATTCGAAAATATTTAAAAGCTGTAAATGTCGGTAATTCGCGGTACTTTAGCATCCTCTTAAGGGCAAAAAATAAAATAATTTTTTAATGATTCTTGGTGAGATAATATTTTGATATTTGATGAAAAAAACAATGTTTCAAAAAATAAATATTCATTTTAATATCAAAATTCCGAAATATTATTATTTGATTTACTTATTAATAGAACATTTTCTTTTTTAAAATTAAATGAAGAGAGGCTCTGAAGAAATTAATACATAAGAAAATTTGCCAATAGAGCCAACACTGAATGTTCGTGTGTAATCAATATGTGTATTAAACAATCAAAATATTACGGTTTGTAGCATGATTTTTAGGTTTAAAAGCATATTTGTAATTGATTTTTTTATGTGCCAAAAATTTAAAGTAATGGAGACATTTGTACAAATCAAAAATATCTGTATACATGATAAATGGAACAATAATTGCTTGATTTACAATTACTCGATGAAGCAACAAAAGTACAGAATATATTATACAAGTATAAAAGGAAATGTATAATCGTGCTCATAATAATATCACTTTATTATAATAATCCATATCTTAATAATATTAATAATATATTTTAATAACTTTAATCATTAATACAACATTTGTTTAAAAAGTGAAGGTTAGAATTATACCAACTCATACAATACTGAAAGATTACAGGAACATATTGCATAAATTTTACATTTAAACATTGTAAGATTGCATGGAAACTGCGAAAGATTTCTACAATGTTACAAGCTTATGGTAACGTTGAAATGTTCGCAAAATTAAACCTGAAATTAATTTTTCTGACGTTTCGAACCATTTGGGATCATTTCGATCGTCTATTGGTTTTACTGGTGAAAGAAACGAAACGCAATGCCAATAATTTTCACTTCTGCATTACTTTTACTGGCAGTAATCAAACTTATTTTCAAAACAAAGGGCTATTCGTAATGTGTTTATTTATAATTTCGAGCTAAATATATTATTATATTATAAAATTTTAATTTCGGTTTTCTGTGTACTATATACGTTCATACAACTGATAATATTCCTCTCTAGTTGTTGATAATAGTTAAGATTAAGATTGTTATCAGTCTCGGGCAAATCTTTCGAGTGAGTCGAGGGAACTTGAAGTCCAATAACTACGATCGTATCCGATAATAGGGTCTACATGTATCTGAATCGAAGAAATAATCCCTACAATGGTAGAACCACAATGTGTTCGTGCATGCAACGTAAAACAAGCCCGTATATCTCGCAGATCGCGTGCAAGTGCCATTATTTTATTATTGAGCTACCTTATCCTTCGATCTTCTTGCGTACCGCAGAAACCGGATACGGCCGTTGTACGTTGCGCCGTCTATTAAACCGGCGGGGCGGCGCTCGGGTCTCCCCGCATGCATGAAAATTATATACCAGCTCCCTGACACTCTCCATTTTCCACTCTCATACGATAACAATCGGAATTTAATAAATTTAGCTAATTAGCTGCGAAGAATTTTAGATTGCAGCTATAATTTTCTCAAGCTGCAAAAGATCTGCGAAATTTGAGCATATTTTGAGGATCTTTGCAAGTATAAACTTCTTAATCGCGTATGTGCGCTTTCCAATAATATTGTAGGCAATACTAAATTACATTAGATTGATATTGCATCCTATGTTGTCCACAATAATAATTTATTCTTATGATCAGTAAGTTACTGACAATTTCTTTTGTCTCATATTTTTTCATGTTTACTCGTGATTATTGACATTTCATATTGTTGCAAATTATTGATATGCACTTTTCTTTTTATTTGACAAATATTCGCGTTAATATTTCAAGAGCTACACATTTTGATATTTGATAAACGGGCGTGTAAAATTGATTGACATTTCTGATTACATTTTATTAATTTATATTCTAAATATGATACGACGCGCGAATATAGAATCCAAATTATTTTAATTAGAAATGCCAATTAATATAACATATATAAGAAAAGTGTAGTAAAGTACATTCTTTAATTTCTGGGTCGTTAATTTTATTTTTAGATTAACAAGCTCTGATTTATGTAATTTTATTCTGATGTTTTTAATTGTATTAAAAACTATTGTCTGCCGCCATTTATTCGCGTTGCTTAATAATACATCCAGAGAAGCTTTTTATTTTCCGATTCACTATCGTCTCATTCGAGGGAAATGTCTATCCCTCTTTGACTTACGAGTAGAAAGCATCTGAGTTGAAGAAGAAAACGGACAAGAATGTTTGCACAACGCGGTCCTTTGTCTTGTGCCGTTTCCGGAACGTTTGTTCGCGGGACGTTAGAGTGTTTACTTCTGCGCGACGAGTGTCTTCCTCGTGAGAGGGTCGGGAATCGTTTGAAAACAATCTCGACTAATATTTTGCGAGCGTCGAGAGGCCCGGTATTACGAAAATTCACTCCCGCGATGCATCGGATTCCGCTCTTTGTCCCCTTAAATAGTCGTCACTCGTGTTGTTCCAGCAAACAGCGGCTCGTGCGCACGGAAACCACAAACTTCTACGCGGAGAATAAGCTGCTTCCGTTTGTACAGGTGTCGCGGGGCGAAAATGGTGCGGTTGTCGCTCCAAAATTGCCACGTGTCTCCGCGCAACGCGGCTTTCCTTCCTGCGGTTACCAGTACCGCCGGAAAATCATTTATTGGTAGTCGGGCGCAAACTAACGGACGCAAACTTCCTCTGGGCCGGCAAACAATTTGCGACCCTTTCCTCTAAATGCCATTTCTGAGAGACCAGTTTTTAATATGTTACATTTTAACATGTATATATTTTTATGTTGTAATAATGTTGTAATAGTAAATGAATAATGACGAAAAGTTACGTTATCTGTGTGATTAGTTTTCTAATTCGTCTATAAATGAAATTAAGCAAACTAACTCTAAAATATAAATACAATATAAAGATAGAAATACAATTAGAAATTAGAAAAAATTATTTTTGTAATAAGATCGGAAAGTTTTCGGACATGAAAGATTCATCATGATGCGCAGTATTATTTCTGTAATGACAATTACTCAAATATGACTGATAGTATACATTTTTGATATTATACTATACATACACACATAGTATAAACGCGCATAATTTTCAAGCTTTCTATTTTAATGATTGGAAAAATACCTATTGATAGAGAAATAGCTATTGAAAGAGAAGCGAGAGAAAACGCTCATAAATAATTTCTTTATATTTACGCCAATAAATGATAAAATACGCTCAATTACACTCCTAATAAACAATTTCATTACAATTTAATAATATTTCTTGGATGTACCATATTAAATCTGTCATTTTGAATTTTTATACTTTGATTATATTTTTGTATTTAATGATTTTTCAAACTTTTAAAAATAACTCGACAATATATGTTTCATTTCTCAAAAAAAAATTCAAACCTGAGAGAGTTAAACTGAGGAACTTTAGGTCCGAAGGAAATAAAGGAGACTTCTTTTGTATCTTTTTCTGGTTATATCTCCCCTGTGAGGAAAAAAACTTAACGAATAAAGGGGAAAAATCAAGAATTCGTAAATGAAACGGCGGAGATGAAACGATTTCGTTTGTCCTTGATGCTTTCTTCATGTCACTAGATAATTAAATCGAGATTGCGCTTAGGAGCTTTGTAGCGATTGCGATTAGGGGCTTTCATGGTGCGTAAGCTCTGATCTAGGTGGATGAAGCCAGATGAAGAGATAAACACTTCTGATGGTACGAAAGTAACACGTCGCTCTACGGTTTCATCAACCTCCACGGTTGCCTAGGCGAAGTCGGACGCGATATAATGGACCGCGGTAATATCGAGCATATAACGAGAAGCACGGCCATTGTGTTCGTATACCTTGGTGACGTTGCATGTAACGTGCATTAACTACCTACGAAATTTACACATTGTTAAAGGTAAACTCGGCATTGCGCGAATCGTGCACCAATGCTTTAAACATAAACTACTGCGTCATCGAGGCACCACTACGCTACAAACTCTATGCTTTGTATATTTTAATTAGGTTAAATAAACTAGCTAAAACGTAATCTTTAAATTAACAAATTTGTTCAATTTAATTGCTTTAGTTTAATTATTTTATTTATTTTTGAAATTATAACTCTTTTAAATTTACAAATTCTATGCATTGTACGTTATTAATTTTATGAAATTCACAAGTTAATTAAATATAAACACAAATTAATTAAAGAATTAGATAATTATATAGAAAAGATTTATATTTTATTCATCTGGAATATACTTGATAGTAGAATTAAAGCATTATATATTCTGCCCTCCAAAGATAGAGATAAATCTCAAGAAAATATTCTTTGTAAAAAAATAATTATAATAAAATGTTCCCCAAAAAACATTACCATTTGAAATCTTTACTTTTGTGATCGTTACTTTGATAAACGATCTCAATCTTTAATTTGCTTACTTGTTGAGCGTTGTATGATTTTTCTTTCATCGAGTTATTCATTGTTGAAACAGGAAAAACCATTTTTGCTTTAATGAATTCGGTGATAAAACATTTCACAACGCTTAACGACTATGCAGATTAACGGTAAAGGTCACGTTTTCGAAAGCTGCGGATTTGTGCAAATTTTAATTCACGCTATGGAAAGAATTTTGCAAAGTTTAAAAAAAATTTTGAAACTTGACGTATCTTCATTTGTATTTATGTCGTAATAGTTTGATTTTGCTGTCAAGTGTATATTGCGGGAGAAATATGACCATTCATTAAATTCTCATAAGAGTAGGGACGATTCAATCGAATACAATGAAGATGGATTGCATCAAGAAAGAGAAAGGCAATTTTATAGATATCCAGATTTTTAAAAGATTTTTTACTGAAGATATAATTGAATGAATTTATCGTAATATCGAAGAAAGAAAGTTTGTTGAGGCTTTATAGCATAAAATCAACTTGATTGTTTTAAATGTCTTTCAATCGCGATTTATTACTCATCGATTTTATTCGATTGCAACGATAAATAGTAATCAAATATTTAGATACTACATAATATGCGAAAAACATTTTACAATAATCGAAGAGAAATTAATAATTTTCGCACACAGTTTATACACGTTAATTTATATATAATTCTCGTATAAATTGAATTTTAGAATTATACCGAATATTATATAAATGAAATTTTACCTGTAAATGACAATGTGACAAAAAGAAAGTGTAGCATACATTTCAAAAGCGCAATAAAGTGTCGGTACAATTAACAACAATTACATTCTGTTAGTTTTAACATGCGAATATTAGCTCGTAACGATTTTACGTTATTACCTTTTTAGTCCATCATGGATTTCTGATTAAAGTCTTCATTTGTTGAATTGCACGAACTGAACGAAACTCAATCATTCATAATCAAAATATGTTTTGTTAAATTGTTATGATATAAATAAAGATGAAAATACGAATATAGATACAGATTTGCAATGAAAGAATAATGTTTTCTGTTATTACATTCTCTCATCATTTCGAGTCCCATTATTCACCAATCAGTATTGTCCTCAGAACAAAATCATCCGAAATTGATGGAGATATTACCTTTCTCTTAAGTAGCGTTCTTCGATTAAATACTTTGTCGACCGCAGCGTCTCGGCTGAGCGAAGCAAACTTCTAATTGAAATTGGATACCGTACATTTCAGTTGAAATGGAAACTATTTTGTTGTGTGTGTTGTGTATACGGGTATATTGGTCTCGTGTAGACAGTAACACGCAAACATAAAAGCGAGTGCTTATTAGTGTTTACCAAGGTGCCATTTCCTATCGGCCCAAGGCGGTTCATTACGGATAGGCGTGCGTATTCGATCCGTCTTAAAGAAAACAAGTGCGTTATTACATAAGTGCATATGTAATATAGAATCTAAAATGTACACATGTAGAGGAGATCAGGACTCATTAGCACAAAAGGCAAATTGGCATTGCGTTTCGTTTTTGTACTTATGGCAAAAAAAACAATGGAAAAATTATTGCAAAATATATCTCTTTTACAAGCACTATTTCCAAAGTTTTATTTAAATCAAACAAGAATCACATATTATTAATTAAAAGAAAAGTTACTATATGACATATTATCATAAATAATAATAAATAATTTGTTATAATAAAATGATTGAAATCAGATGTATATAGGAATGGAACATGTCAACGCATTATATTTGAGACAAGTTTAGCTCACGCGCGAGTGAAAAGTGTGTGAACATTTAATTATAATTTAATTCTAACAAAACGCTTTATATTTAATATTTCTAAATGAAGCAAGTTAAAATAGTTTACACTTGTTTACATTTTTATTAATTTAATATAGAGTTTGTTGTACAGGTAACTTACACCTTGATATGTGCTAATTTATCCTGCTATCGGGCTAAGCTTGTTACAATAGCAAGTTCGTATTTTATTTATTACAAAAAACTATATAGTATATATCGTTCCTGATATGAAAATATAAAGAAGGATTTTCTCTATAAATTAGTACAAGTTAATCATTATAATTAATTTATGTAAACATTATATATTAATGTTTAAAACGTCGAATGCCAAAATTGTGAAGACTTTATCGAGTCCCGGTCTCTTTTAATATATTCATGAATATTTAAATATGAGTATTAGTTAGGAATTTGTTAAAAACCCTTTTTTAACCCAGCACACATAATCCTTCAAGATATAGTGTTGAATTTCTAATTTTTATTTCCGAGACAAAACGTGAGGAGATCCCATGGATAACATCAATTACGCGAGTATACCTATAGTTTCGGCACGGGCATTAACAATGTTCTTCCGTCGAAAGAACCAGCAATTTGTTGATATAATCGAAATAATTATTTCTCTGCTACCGCTGTCGAAGAACAAAAGCGCCGACGGCTTCGTACGGTCCGATCTAAAGTTAATTTCGTAGGAACCCCTTAACTATGCAGTTCCACGGCAGTGGGACAATTTAGGGGCGGAAATCGTCGATTACCACGGAAGGATTAGTGGGTACGTCCCCAGGCCAAATTTCCCCTACGCGTTTCGCTATATCTTACCACAGAATCCGCGCAATACGGCCGTAGGTGGATTTCGGAAATTTATTGTCGCCAGCAAAGCGGATTTATCTATAACTCTGATTACATTCGCGGTTTATGGCGATCGTACTGCTTCATGTATGTCACAATTGTATTACCAATGTTGTCTACAAATAAATCTAGTCGCACAGGTAAACATTAATTATTAAGAATATTCTAGCTAATGCTACTAAAATTATCTTCATGTTATTATTTAAATATTTCATAATTTTCTTGTGTTTTTTTACTATATAATAAAATTGCGAAAAATTTATATTTTTATTGTTTAAAATTTTATTGAAATATGATATAATATTTGTATATGTTTATTCACGATTTTTTGAGTTACTCGTTTGTTCCTAGCGTTGCTTCGTGTCGGCTGCCAATAAAAGCGCAGCTTCGCGAGTAATACCTTAAATTGCATTGTGCTTTCGTAATCGATAATGTTACCCCGGCTATAGCTTATACAAACGCGATCGAAGCTATTTTCAGACGAAATACGAAAGGTGCGCCGCTTGATCGCCTTTATCCGCAGAAAATCTATTTGGGACGAGCAGCTTTCGAATATTTCAGGCGAGGAGCTATTATATCTGTGAGAGTTGCGTGTCATTGGCCGGAATGATGAATGCGCGTTAAATCTGTCGCAGCAATCAATAGGATCTCACATCATTCAGCAAAAAGTCGGTCATATTATCGAACGATGAGCTCTTCTCTAAGTATAATGGTACAGATGGTAGAGCGATTACGCAGTTTTTTTTTTCTTTTCCGGCATGGGGCATGGAGCTCTCATGTCAGTTGGCGTTTCAATATGATCCCATCCGGTGACTGACTTTTGTTCTCGTCACTTGTTGCCCGATCCCATTTTAAAAAATATCGTGTCTTCGCTCACGCGGGATCATGCCGCGAAAGAATGTGAAAATACAGTGGCGATTGTCCAGCAAGTGCGCATCCCAGAATAACATCCATTTAAAACGCCGCAAAAATATTTTTACGCACCTGATCCGCTTTCCTGCTCCACATGTGTCTCTATATTGACAATACTGCAATGGCGTAACGATGGACTGGTACGTGCCATTTACTTTCGTTGACATCCGAGCTGTCATCCGACATTCTCGCTACCCGGATTAATTGCTCGGCTATTCGATTCACCGTGAATTTTCAACAAATATTTCGTTTCGCGTCCTGCGTGTTAAGCCCAAAATAATTAGTGCGGCACAATAAGCCTTACATGGAGAAAAAAGCAAAAATACCAAAGTAATCTCCCCGCTTATTACGATAATTTTTAATTATAATACTCGAGCCAATGTCACCATATTTACACTAATAAATACTCAAGCGGCGCTGAATTAATGGTCATTGAATATAACGCGATTGGCATATTATTGTAGATTACTATTATATGCATTAGATTTTAGTCACAGAAGTGTGAATGTAAACGGGAATTGACAGTTTAAAACGTACAATTAATTTCACTTTGCGAACGCGCTAAAAAATATTATAATAATACAATAACATACATTGTTATATTGCAATATACTATTAAGAAGAAAATATGATAAGTATTAGGTTGGTGCAAATAAAATGGCCGTTTTTTAATTTAAATTTTAGACAAATTTAAAACTTGTTTTACTAATCAAAATAGTATCTATCTACTTTAATGCACTACTGCTAACGTGATACAAGTGCATCAATGCCGTTGTTAAAAAAATTAAAATGACGTCATCAATGACGGAGAATGCATGCCCACGAGATAAAGTACCGAGGTTTGTTTCTCCAGACTGAAACTTTTCAAACCAATGCCTTGTCGTTCTTTCATTTACAGTACCTTCACCAAATGCAGTATTAATATTACGCATGCCTCGGCTGCAGTATGACCAAGTTTGAACTCGTACAAGTAAATTATACGAATTTCTTTATTTTCCATCACGGCGTTAATGCAAACTTCTATGACTAACAGTACAATATATAAATAAGATTATGCACTAAATCACGTGTGGACAATGTACTTTTCACACAGTATACATACATCGTTTTCTGTATGAAAGAAAAGTGATCTATAAGGGTGGAAAATTTAAAATACTGAAAACGGCTATTTCATTTGCACCGACCTAATATTTGTAGGTAATAATGTTAAATTTATAAATATATAAGAGGACAAGAAAGTATTTCGAAACGTAGGGTCTGAGCAGCTTATTTGATAAAGCAATCGTTCAACAAACAAAGAGAGCCCTTCGATTCCCGATCTAATCACCTCGCCCGATATTTATCTCGCTCGTTATACCTACTTTCTTATTATCGTTCGTTATTCAGCATATTATTCGAAATATTCTGTTTTAACACGATTACGTTAACTTACGCGGTACCCTGAATTAATTCGTGCTTTTGACATTAATCTCTGATAAATAGCTCGTTATTCTAGACGGGCATCATTATCACGAGTGATTGATGTGTTTATCTCGAATTCTATTTCGAAAATGAAAAATGACAGGGCGATGATTTAATATGTATATATGAGCGTTTAAATAAAAAAATATTTTACTATTCACCGGGTCGAAATGCGCGCCGCGCGCGCACACTGTGCATTTGAGGGTGCACAAATGATTTATTATCAATAGAAAAGTCGGATTTGTTTCAAACATATATAAAAAAAAAGCGATATTTCTTCTGTGATGGCATAACGTCCGTTATGGATAAAATCAAAAACGTTTTCTGTCGCTTGACGAACGCGCACGGTGAACATGTAAATCGTGTAACAAAGCGCGCTCGTATTTTCGTTGTGATATCGATGGAAAACGTGTATGCGAATAGATATCTTTCGGTTCGATCGCTGTGCATGTTTCTTCTTTTTTTATAACGCCCTTAGTTTGACGTAGCGTACGGGTCCTCTTCCGGAGTCGTTTTCCCTTTGCTCTACCTCTCGACAGCACATTGGGAAAACGAGACTTCGCGTCATGATTTATTAACGGCCGTAGAATGACAAGGCGCTCCTTCGACCTCCATAGAGGATTCATCTTTTCTCGACGCTACTTGGAAAACCGATAACGAAGCATCATTTACTGTGTCTGGAGAAAGAATAATTACTAAATATTCCAGCCGTTTATAAAACGTGAGAACAGCACATTATAAATTGCGGCCGTTATTATTATATTGTCGTTTTAAACTCAAGCAGAAATGTGTCAAGCTTACTTTTGTTAAAAGCTACCTTAAAGTAAATGGATCCGTGTTTACAAATTTATTTCTACACGAATTGCCGAAAGAGAGGAAGGAGGGAGGAGGAAAGAAGGAGAGAATTCATGCAATAGTACGTAAAAATTCCTTTAGTAATATCTTGTAATGCAGTGCAATTTATATTACATTTTCTGCTTTTTTATTTCTATAACTAAGGTAACTCCGGTATATATGCCGCACTTATCGAAAACTTAATTTATCAAGTATTTACCATGATTTACTACTTCAGGAAATTGAAAGATCATTTTTCCAATAATATCGTTTTAAGTAATGCAGTTAAGAGTATTATGAGCGTGGCTTCTCTCGTGTTTCAATCAGTCTTTAATGGACAGATATTCATCTTAGATACAGCTCCGAAAAAGTCGATAGTTTAGAATCAGGCGCTTCGACTTTCGATGGTTTGCTGAGCTGGTCCGATCTGGGATTCCGGTAGTTCCAGTGGCCATGACTCAGCACAGGGTGTCGTCCCTTTAGCTGTCGTATTTCTGTTCCGAGTTTACACAGCACGACCGCCGCCATCATGGGTTACTCGGATGTTTTAGAATCCAACGCGATCGAATTTCCTTTACGAAAAATCCACTCTCACGGATTATGGTGGTATTCATCTCAAGAAATGATCCTGTCGCGATCTCCATTTTGAGTTTATTGTTGATAAAGGACGAGAAATTGATTTTCGGTTTAGAACACATTGCACGTTTGTATCTACTGCGAAGTCTACTTTTCAAAAATTTTTAGAAAAATATTGGTAGAAGCACAGCGAGATTTATTTTCTGTTCATCTAAACTACATTCATGAATCTCCAAACAATCGTTCTCTTGAAAAATACTGCGTGATTTGCATATCTTTTTACAATTCTTTTTACTATTTCATGAAGGCTAGGGAATTCTGTGTTAAATGTTGAGTCCAATAATGAAAATGGGAAGAATACGCAATAATACATTTTACAGAAATATTTCAATCCATCGAAAATTGCTGGCTTTGTGAAAAACAATTATGAAAATTGTGGAAGCGATTGAAAAGATGAGGTAGCAAATATTTTTATATGAAAAAAATATGCAATTTGCAACATGCAGTTACATATACTTTTTTAAAGGAAAGACGTGTTTTTTTTTATACCATTTGATTTATGTTATTATTCTGTACATAAAAGTATTAAGGTATAATTATCAAAAACAACAGTTTACGAAATATGTTATACTTTATGTCAAAATAAAAATAAAATTTAAAGTATCTCGTAAACTATTGATTTTTTAATAAATCTGCCTTAACACTTTTATATACAGAATAATTAGAGAAATCATGTTATGTAATAAATATCACATAATTTTATTTTTTCATAAATTGTTTTTATCATTGTTTGTCCCTCTTTAGACTATGCAACTTTTGTATGTAACATTTTTTTTCAAATGCCTTGATTTCAAGATATTTTTTTTAGATTACCGAGATGTTTATCTATTCATACTTTTTCCTTGCCTTGTGTAAAATATTTTTGGGAGGAAAATTGCACGCGTACTCACGCATACATGTACGCAGATTACTGTTTAGATAATACGCGTAAGCTTCATCTTTCTTGTATCGAACTTTACAACATTTATGATGCACGATTGTATGACAAACATCCCGTCGAAGGTGGCCCTCCCATACTTCGGGCCGCCATTCTAACGTATCTTACAGAACTTAGAGGATCCATTGTATTCTCTGCTGCCTTTGTGAACGAACAAACTTACAAAGAGTCCTCTCCACATTGTTGCTCGATGCCGTGGAAAATGAAAGTTTTACGCAGGTCAACACATCGTCTCTCCTATGCTGATGCTTTTTGATAGACAAATCTTTGGCAGACATTCTAAATTCGTGTGCATTATGAAACACTTATAAGTTACGTGAATATGTATTGTATTTTACTGCAGTCTCATTGCAGCATAAATATGGCGAACGGGTTTTAATTACGATTCATGAACTGGAAATAACGTGAGAATGGAAATATGCATTCTGGCCAACTGTTACCAATTTTGCGACACGCGGCGGAAACGCGTTACGATCGGCGATAGCATTCTCGCTTGTGTGAACTTCGCAGTTTTCCTCAATTATCTCGAACTTCCACGAGGTCGTGTACCATCTTATTGTATCTATTATCGCGCCCGGTTGCTCGATTATCTATAGTCTCAGATCTTTTAACAGCCTCGCGACAACTGAGCTAATTGTTATCAAGACCATGACTCTTTCTGCCCAAGTGTTAATTTACTTCTCGATTCTTCATTCAATTACGACGCGACTCGAGCCAATCGTAAACAATTTGTGCGAACTTAAATTGTTACATTTCGCAAATACGAAGGAAAATACGAACTTTACGCTCAGCAAATTTTTCAGTCAACGGAAAATTTTTATGACGCGCTTGACCTGTACGTTTAGATAAACCACTTTACTCGTCAGGTTCGCGAACGTGATACGAATATCTAGTTTCCAGTTTCCACACACGACGTAACTCATGTAGCAATCAAAAGGCTTCGTACTAAAAACATACGATCGTCTAAATTCCATGATGTTTGCCAGTTATGTCATTAGTTTATTAAACATATTGTATTTTAGTTTTTATTTTCTTTATGCATTTTCCAACAAGATTTTGTTAATTTATTGAAATATTTCAATAGTTTTCCATTGCTTTACTTTTATACAATAGTAAAAAAGAATATGCAATAATATTTAAATATTATAAACATTAAAAAATGTGTGTCTGCATAAATAAAGGCAAAGTTTGTATTACTTTTGAAAAGCTTTAGAAGCTTATTGTGTTATAGCATGTAGTGTGTGCAGTCCAGTAAATAAATATGTACACACGCGGTGTAGAGGTAAAAGCCGTAGCAAAATATTTGGTAAAATATTTGTGTACATACTAATGCGATTAACTAACAAAGGTATGGTTTAGAACAACAGTTCTATGCGATCGTTATTCTAAATGTCATTTATTTACTACACAATTGTTCCTCACGATATTCAGAAATGGTGCTTTATATACGAGAAGCGCGATTAGCTGTTGATTTATCGAATCCATGTATTGCCGAGCAGATCCTATAAGCTCTCAAAGTACGATTCTGCGCACATCACGAATCGTCTATGTGAAGAGATGAATTTTTAAATTGTATTTGATAGATGTTTCACGTGAATTTGAATCTCCGATTTACGTCAAATTATATAGGAATATATGTTATAAGCATGATAGTTTCAATCAATTCAACTCTTCCAATCAATTAATACTTATTATTCATGTAAAAATTGCTTAAAGTACAATAAATGCGTAATTACACGGAAAGATTGATTTTGTTGAAGTATCTAGAAGTTTAGCTGGAAATAATTTTGTTAGACCATTAAAATAATTATATAAGGCGCTCGAGCTGTTCAAACTTTTTGCAGTATTGCTCATGTTCGATCGTCCTCTATCATTATTTTGCAACAAAATTTTCAGATCTATATCTAGCTAAATTTTTAGTAACTATTCTTTTGGTGTATATTTATAAGATGAAACCTAAATTATTTCATTGATACATTATTTAACTATATTTATTAAAATAAAAGAAAACTAGATTACTAATTACAATTTTTGTTTAAAATTAAGATATTAAAAGAATCTACTTTCAAAAATGGTAGATATATTATAAATGAACGTTTTTGTATAAATAAAACAATTACACGATTACATTTTTAAAATATTTATAATATACTTATGTAAGGTTATAAAAAGCTGTAGTATTCTCTAGCATTTACTTAACACTATTGAGACACAGAGAGGAGAAACACAGGAAAACAGAAATTTCAATTTTCCGAGGTACCGACGAACATTTTTGTCCTCGCAGCGATTCATCACCGGAGACATCAGAAAGTAGAGAATAGCGATTTCATAGTTCCATATTTCTATAGATTTTCGTTTACAGGCCGCCTCTATTTTGCATATCCGTTTCCTTCATATCGTAATCGCATATCTATGAAGGGATTCCTGTTCCACATCCTAAATAGATTTTCCGCAGATCCTCTATGAAAGTTTGATGTAGGAATATCAGATTTTTTAGCATCTACTTCTGCAACGATTCTCATAAATCTCAGTGTCTTATAGAATAAAATAGAAATTTCGAAAATAGCGTTCCAATTGTCTCACATTTCTCTGAATTTTTCTACGTGTCGTGTGCTGCTCTGTACTTTTATTATTTCGGTATCTGCGCGCTATTAAACTTACTTTTAATGACAGCGATCTTTTTAAATTTATAGAACATTTGCCGGAATATTATGGCTTTCGCGCCCCGTAATATCCGTGCGAAGAACGAAGAGTTTATAAAAACCGAACGTAGAAATTTTATTGCTCGAAAGTGCGATGAGTTTTTTTTTTGTTTGCCTCCTGCGTCTTCGTCTGCAGAAATACGCTCATGGTGAATGGTACGTTCTTTTTATCGCTTGCATCCGGAGATGCGTTTCCGTGACATTGCGGAACTCGTAAAAGGGACACGCGTACGTCCGTAACGTCAGGAGCTTTTTTTATCGCTTTCGTGCAACATATACGCTGCAAATTGCGATTGCGCTGTAGAAGCATAAGTGTCGATCACGAAGATGCATTTTTATTATGGCAGCGCCGACAAGCGGTTGTAGATACGTTCTTTGTAATATTCTTCAAGTTCAATCAATGTCAGTGCAGCGCAAATACTGTTTGTATATCATAAATAGATTATCTTTCATCTTAATTCACGTTTCTCGCAACAAAACGTGATGTCCTTATAACTGTCCCATTTCTCTACGCGAATGCGCAGTCGGTAGGGAAATATGGTGAGATAACGGTTCGGGTGAGGATGAGGCGGGAACGAGAGTGGAGAAGTCAAGGAGCAGGTTTGTAATTCATATTAGAGTCTCAGAGGACAAAGCAATCAAGTCGCCCAGAGCGAGCGGTTGTGACGCGGACTCGCCTGGACTTCCGCGTCGAATTAAACTTACAGATCCGCCAGGCACACAAAGAGACGAACAGACACGGAGGAGAGAGAGACCGACGGATAAGAGAGGAAAGGGAGAGAGGGAGGTTGTCAGATCAAATGAAAGGAAAATATTGTATTTTTTATGAGGAGGAAGGAGGACGGGGGAGGTCGTTTGGGAGACACAGGTTCGGGGAAAATTTGTGCGAGTCGATGGACCGTCAGGGAAGCGAAGAGAAGATGCGGCGGAATAAAGTCGTTGCTGAAGAGAGGATCAAAGTTGGAATGTGTCGGCGGTTTGCAAAAAGAAAGGGGGCTTTCCAAGTGCTTTATTACGCGGTGACAGGCTTTCAACAACGTCCAAGAAGTCCGCGATTGCAATCAGGGCTTTAATGAAAATGTAAATCCGCGAGCGTACATCCGGTCATCCGGATTTTGCAATCTCGTCCGGAATACTCGTGGATATGTATAGTGCTTTTGAGATAATATTTTTCTCCCTGAAACGATCGCGTGTCTTATGCAGCCCGAGTTGTAGCCAATTAAATTCTTTCGTTGCGGAAAATAAGCACCGAAGGAAAACGAAATCATTCAAGTCCGAAATTGCCAAACGTCAACGGCGAAGCAGAATTTAATCGTGTAATAAAATTTTGTCCGAATCTTATTCGCGTACATGCAGGAATTCGGGAGAAATGTCGATAGGAGATTAAAAGAGTATGTGAATGAACGTGGTTCACAAGGAATATACGAGATACGTATTTCGTAAGATAGAAGAAGTTTCTTCTGTACAATTCAACCATTGCAATTTCAATGCATTGAAATGAAAATCTTGATGAATGTGTAATACCTGCTGAATGTACGTATTGTACACAGAAAAAAAATTTAGTATTAATTCAAGAATTCATTGTTTCAAAATCTTCATGGAAAAATTTATAATCTTAAATAGACATAATTTGTTTTCATACAGAGAAAAATTTTCTCCATGTAAGCAAATTATGTCTGTTCAAGATTATAAATTTTTCCAAGAAGATTTTGAAACAATGAATTCTTGAATTAATACTAAATTTTTTTTTCTGTGTACATATTCGCGATACGAACATGGATTTAACAATCGCGTGCATAATGCGATCGATACATTTGTTTAATTTAAAAAGCACACTCGTACAACGAGGATAAAATTGTCGTATTTTCTAACCGCGCTACGTGTAATCGTACACTGTAAAACGGAATTTTGCTTTCTGTGAAGGAAAAAGGAAAATTAATGATGTTCGATTAACAATAGCCTTCCTGTACGATTATTAGCGAACACGTAATGTTTACGCGTGTAAACGTTTATGATGGATATTTGCGTAGGCGAGTTAACAATACGAGGTAGATATATCTCGACGCTCGGACGGTCCTTAATGAAGATGTAATCGCGATGATTATTAGATAGGTTCGCGTGCGCTTTGTTATTAGATCGAAGTTCGGCAGACTGCGAGGAGTTAACTAGATTCTGATGAAACCGTAGCGCGAATTCGATAGCTACGTACGTTCCCCTTACAGGTACGCTTCCGAGACTACACGGCGTGTACTGTACTGGATCCCTAGCACGAGGCACGAAAATCTTGAGCCCGGCGTGAAAATGATTTCCATCACGCACCCAGGCATCGCCGTGCCTGTTTTAATCCAACGCGAAGCGCATGCAACGACGATAATTGACGACTATCGTGCATGAAGATGTTGCGCAACGCGAGAAACGGATTCGGAATTACGCCGGCGTAATTTGAGTATCGCAACGTGCGCGTTATTATCGTTTCAATTTCACGACGTAGATCCAGATTTAGATCGGAGATTGACTCCTCTAATATCTCCGTAAACGTTCCTGGCGGCATTATTGCTTTAATCGCGAGTAACATTTATCGACAGCGCGTCATTGAAGGATGTAAAAATAACTCAGTATGGGATTGTTATTTAGAATTTAGATAAATATTAACGAGATAATCCACGTTATATAAAGTGCAATCGGCCGGCTGATTGTCGTTAACTATTCCATATGCTTTTATTCCTTAAGGATGTATAAGCGAGATAATCTCAGCAAGACTGAAGATTTTTGACTTTTCTGGGTGTGGAATATCTCATCCAAACGGGAACAAGACGGGGGGGGGGTTCTTAAAAAAAGAATTGATAAAGTGTTTTAATAAACTCTGAGTAAAGTGTTTTAATAAACTCTGATTACTATATCAGTAACTGATGATTACTATTCAGTTAACTGATGAAATATCATTAGATACTGATATAGTAATCAGAGTTTATTAAAACACTTAACAATTCTTTTTTTTAAGAATTCACTAATACACAAGTATTTTATCTTTTTTGTTATATGTGTTGCAACGTGGTAACCCTAATTAAATAATATTTTTTGTCAAATTATTAAAAATTTTTAAATTTGTCAACAATTAAAATATTTTTTAAATATTATTCACACACAAATTCTGGGTGTGGAAAGCTCCATACCTTCCATAAGGAAGTCTCTATCTATGAATCTCAGCAAAAAGTGACTTATATTATTGAGAACATAATAATTTTTGAAATTTTAGTATTTGGGTTCCATGAGTACTGGTTTTAACTGCGTCAAATTAAATTAATGCAATGATTTTGATAACCGTTTATAAGATTTTACACATAACATTTTACATATTGTTTTTGCATATTCTTAATTTTGTCGTTAAAATATCGAATATGATAATTAGCAAACCTGTAATGTTTCAATGTTTACCATATATTTTGATATTTACCTATACCTGGAACTTTACAACAGATTAGTTTTTAATTAATATCTTTGTAACAATATTTTAAATCATTTCTTTCAACAACGTTACGAAATTTTCTGTTATATTTCTTTAGTCCATCAAAATCTTTAATTCATAAACACTTTATTAGGTTTTTACTTGTACACGAAAAACTGAATAGTAAATTGCGTTGAATATAAAAAAGATTTTCTCTAACTATTCATATAATTTTCATGTATATCGAAGCTTTTTAAAAAATAATGTCACATATCAATCGTTTGATACATCTGTCATGTAATAAAAATCCAACTTTTATTTTCTTAAAAATTACACGGACAATCGGTTTGAAATTTTAATATCGCTTTAAATAATATTCGATACAACTTTTAAATAGATTGAAATATTTTGATTTTTCGATCGTTTTTAAACTGTTTTTGCATAATAGATTACACGGAAAGAATAATTTTACTGCAGCATCTAAAAATTTAGCAAGATTCAGATCAGAAAATAAATATAGGACGCCCAAGCATGATAATGTTGCTACAAATAGTTTTGACATTCTAGTTACCAAGTTAATCATTCGATTCAATTTTTTAAATGGTTCTATATAATTATTTTTATACATGTATTTCAGCAAAATTGTTCTTTCCGTACTGACGCAACGTTATCGATGTTTCAAAGATAATTTTTTCAAATATCTACGCTTCAACCGTATTATCTTTCTGATTTTAATATCGCTTTAAATAATATTTGATATCATTTTTAAACAGATTGAAGCATTTTGATTTTTTAATCGTTATTAAGCTGTTTTTTTATAGTAGATTACTGACGCAACGTTGTCGATGTCATGAAGATAAATTTTCAAATATGTACGTTTCAACTGCACTTTCTCTCTGATTTTAATATCGCTTTAAATAATATTCGATAAAATTTTTAAACAGATTGGAGCATTTTGATTTTTTCATCATCTTTAGACTGTTTTCGCATGGTGACTACTGACGCAACGTTATCGATGTTACGTGAAGATAAATTTTCATATATCTACACTTTAGCTACACTATCTCTCTGATTGAAGCATATTGAGCGATTGGGAAAATTTATGACGTATTAATAACTTCGTTTCCTACCTTTGGAGCGCTTCGAAGCGTCCGATGAATCGAAATGGGATCGCCTGCTCTGGACATTCCGAACCGTCACGCGGATTAATCTCGCAGTTATTTAATGTGGATCATTTCTGTAATAAACGACGTTTATCTCAAAAGATCCCGATTATCCGCTTTTGCATGTTCCATCTCGACCCGAGGTCGAGGCCGGAGTGTCGTCGGGCTTCAGACCGCGCGCGGATGGACGGGCGCTTCGTGACGCCTCGGGTCCATTCGGGCTGGCGAACGGAGCCGCCGAAGTACTCCGAGCGAAGTCGGCCGCAGTTGCTTGTAGAGTCGTCGAGCCGCCCGTCAGTGCTCCAGCGGACGCGATCGCGGCGCGTGCATTTAACTCGGTTTCGTTTTCGATTTGTCACCCGGCGACGGCTCCGATTCGTGTGTCGCAGCGGAGCGTCGTGCTACGAGAGAAGAAGCGACCCGTGTCGTGTGTGCGACGAGATATCGTGCGTCGATCGAGAGTGTCATTGAGTAGTGCAGTGCGCGTGTGAGTGAGAGAGAGAGAGAGAGAGGAAGAAGAGCGAAATCGCGCGATCGCGGTGTGTAAGATCAGCGGCCGTACCGTTTACGGAAAGAGACGAGATCGCGACGCATCGCGAGAGTTGCCCCGTGACATTCCGCGCGTTCTCGACATTCCACGCGAGCGTCCAACGCGTGTCTCGCGGAGTGAAGGAGACGCCGCCGCTTCGATTTCGGCAACGTTCACGCGGTGAGCTCTCCGACGCGTACGCAACGTTGCGCGCACCCCGTCCCTCTCGTAACGGGATTCGAGGAGGGAAGAAGGCAAAGGCAAAACGAAGGTATCGACGGATCGTCGACCGATCGTCGACAGCGCAATTTTCCTGCCGGATGAAACCGTGACTCGCACTCGTGACTCTCGTCAATTAGTGTTTATCGCTCCGAAGGAGGACAACGTCGAATTCGCGGAAGCGGGGGATCGCCGCGTGTTACGTACGCGCCATTCACGGCTAACTTCATACGCACACGCATACACACACACACGTACACCTGCCGCGCCGGTGAATTCACGCCGCCGATTACACGCGAATGGAGTGACGTGGCAGCGCGTGCCGCAGCCCCAGTTGTCGCTATTTTTCCCCCGGGTTTTTTGTTTTACTAACCGCCACGCTGATTCCTCCGCTCGTAGTGTGTCCGTCGGTTCAGCCTGTTCTCGTTCACCGGAGTGTGCATCGATACAGTGTACCTCGTCGATCGTCGATAATCGTCAATTACCGCTGTTGTTATCGCGACATTCGGCCGGACACGTCCGTGGTACAATCGGACGATAATCGTCGCGCTCCAGTTTCGACGCCGAGGCGACGCGAAACCGCCGCCGTTAACAATCGGCCGGCGGATCGGGAACGCGTCGCGGCGCGCCGACATTCGACTTTCGCCTGCTTGCCGTCACATGCAACAGCCCCGCGTGACCTTTTGAGACGCGATCCGCGGCATTCGGCCGGAGTAACGCGATCGCGCTATTCCGGGGCAGTCATCCACCGTCGACCCACGTGCCGCTGCATCGGCGATCGAGGCCTGGAGTCCGCACGCGAAACCCCCGGGGACTCGTCGTACGCCGTCGTCGCGTGCCGTCGCGAAAGTGGCAAGACGGAAGGAAATAAGAGCTGACGAGCATCGCTGCGATAATACCTCGTGACCGCGTGAAGCAGTGAACGAACACGTGCGGGAAACGACAGCGGCGGATCATCGACCTTGTCCTCGCTCGGCGTTGTCTCCTTAACGCGAGGATTAGCGCGTACTTGGTAACCGCTGGCCGCTTCGCCGAACCGGACGGGGATTATCGTTTACGAGACTTCCCGCAAATTCTGAGCGAGCTGTTCTGTGTGGCGATATCCCGCGCGATCGATCTGTTTGCCTCGAATGAGATACCCGGACGTCTTCTACCGAATCTTCTACTGCCCATCGTTCTGTGATAAAACCTGTGATATTACGAGATTCCGTCGGGATTGACGAGAGGACCTAGTTCTTCATCTCCGGAAATCGGTAAAGTATCGAAATCACGGTTTCTCCCCTTTGTGTATCTCACGGTAAGATAAATCGCAGTGGATCGCGCAGGCTGAAATCGTTTTTCCGCTAACACGTTGGTCCGCGTTGTGTCGCGTGTCGCTCAATAATTCTGATAAATTGAAGCGATACCGTAATCGTAGACAGTGAAAAACATTTTGTATTTGTGTTAAAAACGGTCCTTGTTAAAATTTTTGTGTTGTTTAACAGAAAAATATTTTTACTCGAGTGTAACACAATGTAACATAATGCGATTATGTTATTTAAATATTTTGTGTTAAATTCAGATTCAACATTTCTTAGTGACAAAATATTACAAATGGGTAAAAGAACAAATAACGTAAAAGTAAAGTAATAAAGAATATAGAGAACAAGCTTATTTACGTAATCAGAATAAGGTTAATGATCTCTTATGAGCAAAATAATAATTTAAAATTTCATAATATTCTTTTATTCAAACGATACCTCAAATTCTAAATCGAACGTTTCGTCTGCACGGAGCCTTAATCATTAATATTTACATTAAATATCAATAAATAAACCATGGTTTTAACAAAAATCGTTGTCGCGAATATATCAAATCAAATTACAAATTTTATTATGTGGAGACATTATATGAATCGTCAATGTGATAAAAAGCTTCGGCATGGTCAAAATTGGAAATCTGTCATCTATTTTTCGTTCAATAGCGAGATGGATTAAGTCCAATTAATAAAAAAAAAGCCGTGATTGAAATTAATAATATTGTCCGATTGATAAAAATTTTTTTCATATGTCGAACGGTAAAAAATAATTAACAGTATTAAATGTATTAATATGACAAGAAAACTATTGTTGATTTGTCTGTTCTTGGCGAAATCTAGTAGAGAACTCTAGAGTAGACATCTTAAATTGTTATTTTGCTCGCAAAAAGTAATGTAGTTTTAAAAATATGTTAATTCTACGATAAATGAATAAAATATACATGTCAACATAATATAAATGTTAATTTTATTGAAGAAACGTGCTTTCACAATTTGTTTTTAAACTTGAATTAAATTATTACATTTTTTGTGTTAATTTTGTACATAACATTTGTGTTACTTTCTATAACATATTCATCTTGAGTTAAATCAACACAAAAATTTGAGTGGACCTCAATGTTTGGAAGATGCAATGTAAGTTAAATTTTCCAACTGTGTAACGACGTAAAACGTTTATCACTAGAGGGGTTCATATAAAGAATTCGTATCCACCACTGCATTTTATCTTAACGTGCTTTTTAAATCTCGTAGAGTGAAACGCCACTTTAAAAGAGTAAAAGTTAAATTTGTGCAATTTTTGAGTGATTTGTCACTTTAATAAGAATAAAAATTCACTTCTGTGCAATTTTTCGAGTAATTTTTCACTCTACAAGATTTAGAGAATGATTACGTTGTCTGCAGTCCGGTCGTCGAAGTGACGTTAAAATTAACGGAAATATTGAAGTATCGCGAAGTATCTTTCTGACCGCGCATAGGGGTGAATTCGCGAGGCTGATCCACCATAGATTCGCGTGAACACGTTATACCCGAAAAGGAAGCGAATAAGATCCTAAGGCGATTTTTCAATTCAACGAAGATGTAGCACGAGGAAGAACAAACACGGCAATTTTCTGACCACCGTATCCAGTCACCACTAGACAAAATTCAATCTTTCGCACTCGGTTGTCCACTTCTAGCGATCTCTTCTGTGAGATTATTAAATCTTAATTGAATTCATGCTCCGCAGAAAGAAACTAGGTACCAGCGAACAAAATACGGTTGACTCCTTTGTATAGTTTGATTTAATTTCTTTCGCTCTTTTCCGTCAGGGCTGCAAAAAGTTTTTAGCTTAAAATCCCTGTACACCTTTTGTACAGTTGAAAGACAGAGAGAAGTAGATTTTATTATTAAAATGAATATTTAAAAAAATACCAATTAAAATTAAGCGATTCTGAGGAATTAAATTTTACGTATACATATACACAAATTTATTCCTTGATTAGTTTTCGATGAATTTTCACTTCCGTAACATCTTAATCGATTTTAGAAATAAAAAAAGTCCTACACTCGGAGAAAAATATATAAAAGTAACAATTATGCAAGTTTTATATGTAAAATTAATGTATAGTTTAATAAACCGTTTTGTAGTTATTGCAACTAAAGTTTTACTTGCAATAACTACACAGCAACAATATTTATGCATTTGTTACTAGTTAATAGTGAAATAGCATCTCGACTATAATTACATAGTTATATAGACAAATATGTTATGATAATTACGTACTTCCAGTTTACGTACGGATATGACTAGAATAATTACGATAGTAGTGGATCATTGATGCACACACACAAGGTCCTAGTGTATTATGAATGAAAACGAGGGATCCTGAATTCGAATCTCAGTCGGTTTAATTTTTCTATTATCTGCATTACTATTTTTCCATAGAATTTTCAATAGTTTATACAACACTTTTACTACAAATGGTTAATAACACTGTATTTTCTTAGTTCATATATCTTTTTTTTTATTACAACTTTGTAATACAGTAGTTGAGGCTATTTGTCCACAAAATAGTTGCTGATACGTTTTCTTTTTCTCTGAGTGTAGAGATAATGTGAACTTTAATTTTTGCTTTTGTTTCTTACCACTTTAAAATGAAACGTTCACGAGTTTTGACGCGACCTACGGTCAATATTGCATAAGCGAAGTTAAATCTGTGAAGAAACGTGTGTCATTTATCTGTCCATTTCGCACGAGATTCTCGTCGAAAGTCCCGTTTGCGATTTCTGCGGGGAATTTCAGCATAATCGAGAAAACATCTTCACACGATGCGTGAGGGTGCCGGGTGAAGCCGATGACCTCGAAGAATGTTGACCAAGGCCGTTCAGGTCTATTTATAGCACGGCAGTAACGAGGTAGTCATTTGCGGGGAACCGTATTTTCAAGTGTCAAATCCGTGCTGAAAACGCTATTTGGTGAATTAGCCCTCCCATGTCTTCAGAACATATGCGCGAGCTTTTGTAATTGCACTCGCAGTATTACTCCGCGCTAAACTCTTGTCATACAATGACTCTCGCAAGTTAATATTTAATACAAATCTTGCTTTTTTTAATCATTTCACGAAATCGATATATTTTTATTTTATTATTATTATTATCATTATTAAAAACGTATAATATATTTTTTTTTAAAATAATGAAAAATTATGAAAAAATTACAGTAATAAGTTAAATCCAAACTGATAAAAATATCATATATAAAGTTAGCAGATCATGACAGTTACAGTGGTTCTTAGTGCCGAGTAATAATTTTTAATTATTATTATAATTAATAAAATTGTTACAATAGTTTACAATCTCCAACTTATACAAAATGCGCGTCGCATATTCGTTGAACTTGAAACACAGTCATAAAGCCAGAATACGTAATGTTAATGCTTTAGAAGCATCTATAAGATCCCTCTTTCTTGTAAAAACTGTAAAAAAGTTTATTGCGAAAAAATAACACCTCAGGACTCGAACCTGAATCTTCCTACATTCCGTGCGGAAAAAATTACACATATTGTTTTATATTGCATATGAAAGTAATAAAATAGGTTTAGCGGCGATTTTCTACCTGAATCAAAAATTATTCCAATAAGAAGTAATATGTTTTTACCTATGCTTTAATGGAAACCCAGACAAAGTCGAAATTCGGGAGGCTTCTTAGAGACAAGTCTAAAAGACTTATAAATATTTTTGCAAAAGACGTTTTATATCCCAATTTTGCACTATGTGTTTTACAGGAACGTATAATATTATAATACATGACAAAGAGAAAAATATTGAAAATACGATGAGAAAATTTTCATTTTTTTCATAAGTTTTTTAAGCATTCAAAATGATTTATGTCAAGTTTCGTTATAATGTTGAGTTTAGTTGTTCTGTAAATGAAGTTTATTGAAATTTGAAATCATATCCTATTATGTATTGTACATTTTTTAATATTTAATGTATATTAACGCTTTTTCCAATATATCTCCGATTCAATTATTGTTTAAAAATATGTTTTATGCACTCACATTTTATTTTTTTCGAGTTAGATTCACAGAATATTCGCATTCAAAATTTTCCACCGATAGTATTATAAAAATGAAAAATGATAGTAAATAAAGGAAACGAACTATAAAATTGTATTGTTAAACATAAATATTCATATTACTGAATAGTTTCATATGAATGTAATATTTATTTTTATACGAAAAGTATAAATATCGACACATTTCCAATTCCAGTCACTTTTTGCAGACATTATATTATGATACATTCTTAATACATAATTTATTGTTCGTATTATTATCACGATTAAGCGTAATACGGAAAGAATTAGATTGATTAACTTCAGATACATGGATAAAAATAGTAGAGTAAATTTTAATTAAAATTAAAGAGCAAAAAATGTTTATTTGCAGAAAGATTACACACCTTTCTACTATCTGTGATAAAGACAATTTAATTTTGATAACTTTGAAGTATTTCGTATCTACTCTATTAAATTGATGTTTTATTAATTCTTTGGAAAAAAATAGTGTTATCGCTTATCAACTATACTCGAAATAATTTTGTAGAATTTTAATGGCTTCGATAAATGTTAATTAAGTGGAATGTCAATTTATTTATTTAATTTTGTTCGTATTACCTCCTTCTGACTCACATCCACAATTGCAAATCGTAATTAATATTAAAACGAATTATATTTGATAATTTTACGATAATGAATTATTCATTTCTACGCACTTCTTCATATCCTCGCGCATATTTGTGATTGCCAATCGTAACACGGTAGATTGCGCCAATCAATTGAAGCGCTTCTTCAATTTGTTTGTCTTCTCGTGATATTATTTACTTTGACCTACTTTCACTCTCTGGAAAATTATTTTCCTCCACGACCCGACGACTATTTTTTATTAATTCGAAGATTTTTTCGCAGAAGTATATTAAACGGTATAATTTGAGAGGCAAATTGGTTGGCTCTCGTGGTATATTTCACTTTGCGGGCTTTTGTTGTCTATGGTTCTCACGATACTCGGAAAACGTGACGTACGCGCTTGAAAATTCCGCGCCCGCGGTCGTAATTCGGCATTTATCGGTCGTTTTTCCAGCCAACGTTTCTATTCACGACGGAAAACGGGCGAAGAGCCGGGACACTTGCGCGTGGCGAATATGAAAGTCTAATGCGTGAATCTAATGCGGTCCTCCCGTATCCTTTCACCGAATCGGCCTGCGAAAAAAAAAAGAACGCGAAATTGCAGCGGCACAGTTGGACGGTCGGAGGGCCGTAAATCTAAACGCTCGGTTTTAAAGCGTCTCGCGACGGGGGACCACGGGAAAAAGGAAAACGTCACGCTAAATGGTGACCCTCAATGCAACATGACCTCGCGCCCTGCGTATCCCACGTTCGTACAAATTCACGAACCGGCGTGATGGTTGGCGATACGTCCGTCGCGCTTGTAAAAACGGTGCGGATGATACGAAGCTACTTTGCATTATGCAGGGCAGGCAACAGGACGCGGGTACTTTTAAAAACTGTATACATTGAAAAAGTTCCCGCTCTGCGGTGAGTCAGTCCGAAAATTTAAATTACACTCTTGTACAGCGCGGCGCACCTTTATATCGCGGCCGTCGCTCCGACTCTCCCTCTCTCTCTCTCTCTCTTGCTTTATCTCTTTCCTCTCCATCTCCTCGATGTTAGGCCGGTATGCATTATGCAAGGAGTTACCTCGATAGCTGCAATCAAGGAAGAGAGGCGCGCGACGGCTGGCCGTTTTGGAAAAGCGAGTAAACAGTCGCGTAAGGGAGTAAAGCATCGCGACGAAAATCCCCGGCTGCGCCTAAGGCATCGTACCGAGATATCACGTCATGTCAGATCGCCTTACGAGCGAGACGTAGCACGCCTGAAAAAAATAATAAATGGGCAGGCCCGGGAGGCGTTTGAGAGTTGGGCGAACGAAGTAACGTATGAGTGAACAAAGTGTCTCAGCTGTGAGAACTTTTTATGCTCACTGACAAAGAGTTTATGAAAGTAGTAAGTTGTTCATGACAGTTAAAATTAGTTAACTTTTTTTGTAGATCGTGTAAAACATAAATTTTGACATAATACAAATTAGTTACACCTACTACAGAAAAAATTGCTGTAGTCATAACAATATTCTCTATATTTGAAAAAGAAATGTCTGTGAATCCAAGTTGTACTGATAATATATTGGATACAGTTGTTAAGATGTTCATCTACCGTCTACCATTTTTATAACCGTAATTCTTCTGATACGTCATTTAGTTAGAATATCTTTATATTTTGGTTACCTCAACCAAAGGATTATTACTATCTTTCTAATGTGGTCTGCAAAATAAATAGGCAGAACAAATGGCCATAGTTAGCAAGAAACGTCCAACCCACAAAATTATAATTTTTGAATTATTGTAATCATTGGGTAGTCTGTACATTTCTCTACATTAAACAAAAAAAATCTGAGCCTAACATGTGCCTAAAATTAATAAAAAACAGTTTTTACTTACATTTTTAAATCACATTAAACATTATTTGCATTTTTCTCGAAGCGAACTTCATGTAAGTTGAACGTTTCTTGCATAATTATGGCTAAATAATTGAAAAATCTATAACATATAGTTGGACAGCACTGAGAATTCGATTTAAGTATAATAATAAAATAGACAACTGCAGTAACTCGCGAAGAATTTTCACACATAAAATAAAGTGTGTGTGTTTATATCCTCATCAGCGAAATGTCCGCAGTATGCCAGCAGATTAGCAGAAACTGTCTACATTAAACTAATGTTCTTCCGGCAGAGTCTGCCGATATAACTTAAGCTAATCTAATAGCAGATTGGCGACAGATTCTGCTCGATTTTTGCTGCCAATTTGCATCAAACTGCTAAACTCTGTACAGCTGTTCTGTTTCTACCATTAATTTGCTGTTGAGTGAACTACATATGAACAGATTCTGTTATATTTCTGACGGCATACTACCGTTGTCATCTGATAATACGGTTATATTACAGTTAGATTACGCTTGTGACATCCATATAGTAGCTACATTTGCTAAGGTTGGAACAGCCATATAGATCTCTTTCTGAGTTCTAATTCCCATAATTCTTTTATGTGGATAGACGAAGAATAAGATAATTATTCTTTTAAAGCAACCTTGACTTTTTCTCCGTATCAGTAAAGATAATTCATGCTTTTTAAATCGAAATCAGTGAAATCTTACTGATTTGCAGTGCTATATTTACAACTGTGATTAGCAGTGATTATTCACTGTCTTTCAGTGATTCCGTTTAAGAGGGAGGTACTCTCAGTGATAAAACACTGATTCCGATCAGTATATTCTCAGTGATAATATACTGATCGTAATCAATGTCATTATCAGTGAAAGACAGTGCATATAACACTGATTGACATAGTTACAAGTATACTACTGAAATCAGGCTGTTCACTATCTTTCAGTGAATAATACACTGATTCCGATTTAGAAAGTGTCTTTCTTAAAAATATATAATTGTATTATATCTATTCTTATAACTTGTTGATTCCGCTGCAACGCAAAAATTCACATAGCTAGCAAGCACTACTTGATCACCGCGTATTACCGTGCAATCATCAACAATAGAATTACCGTTCTGTTTGACTATTGTCCCTGGCAATCATGCTAGACAGCGTGAGCTACTGGCACGTGAAAGGTCAGCGCAGATCATCCGCGTAATGTATTCCAGTATCTCACGTCTCGAAAGCGCAGGTTGATTTTGCGCATCCACCGTCGTCGCGTCGTTCAAATCCCTGTTTGCACAGCCGATTCACGTTCACAACTGTCATTTACAAACTTTATAGTGTACGTGGTTCACGTGTCACAGGCGCAGGGTATTTGTATAACATGACCATGAGTTGTATAACAAATAATTCACGATATTCCAATAACGGATGATATAAATCATGGAAAGTATTTAGCAAATTTATCAATGTTGAAGGACAGCGTATACGCTATTTTTTTTTTTTTGCGATAATTCGACACGTCAAAATGATCAAACGAAGAAAAATGATAGTCTGCGATGTGTATTCTACCCCGTGGATTTCTCTAGCGATGAAATTTATTGGCCGCGAGAGATTTTTTAGTGGCATGATACAACGTTTGCATAATGCAGTCTGCGAAATCAAGTTTGTTGTTAGAGACCCCAATGTCGGTGTGTGATTTTGCAATTTCTCTACGTCTTCCACTACTGGTTTTTGCATTCTGCCCGTGCATGCGAAACGCTATTCACCAAGTACACGTGGAAGAAACGCGGAATGCAAACGGTCGGAAATCGCGCGACCGTCGCCGACGACGATCCAGTACTCGTTCTTGCGCCGAGTGCACGGACATATAGTGAAGCGTTATATAGTGAACGCGACACGATGCGGCGACGTGCATCGCTCGGTCAGCGAAGAGTGCAAGCGAATCCCGTGACGCGCGGGCTGAATGATTCGTTCACAAGCGAATTGCCATTCATGCCGTACAGCGAGCTACGTGCGTACGATCTGAGAGACATAAAGGTGGATCGTAAATAGATCGTCGTCCTTACCTTGACCGTACTACACGGATGCTGCGTCTCTGGCGCTACGTGCTCTTTGTACGCTCGCAAGAAAATGTATTTTCCGTACTCCAACATATTAGGGATGGTTTTAATAATGAGCTTACAACAAAAGATTACACTGTGTGACAAATTTAAACTTTTTTTTAGACCACGAATTGGACAAGATGATTCTTATAGATTTTTTGTCACTAAAAACGAATCTGCAAACGAAATTGCTGTGTCACGTCACATATTTAAAAAATTGGACTTAAAGTTTCCAAAAATGGCACTTTTGGGTATTTTTGAGCTAAAATAGCTCAAAGATGTGACGTGATAGAACAATTTCATTAGCGGATTCGTTTTCAGCGACAATAAATCTATAAGAATAATGTTGTCTGGATTGTTGTCTAAAATTCGTGTAAAACAGTGTTATTTGTTAAGAATGGTGAGACTTCTCTTTCCGTAAATGATCTTATTTTCTCAGTTTATTATGCTATTATATCTATAAGATGTATACTCGTAATTACCTATTTAAGTAGAATTCTTGTTATTACTTTTCAGTAGAAGAGCTCGTCCTATGCTACCATTTATCACTCTTAGTTCATTTGTTAGCAAAATGTAAAAGAGATATTCAAAGATTAATGATCTTACAAGCAATACTTTGCAAATGTCCGAAAGATTAACGGCTTGGTAACTGACAAGCCGATCGGCAGAGCAATTTTTGATAATCATAACTAAAATTAGTGATTAAACTTCGCAAAAAGCACTTCTTTAACTTATGGGACTCGTTACTTTCCTCAGCATTTACGATAAATCGAACCATCAGCGACTCGTTAAGAGAGTTGTCTTCTTTGGAGACTTACCGAGTACTTAAAGTCACCGATTAATCGTATGCGTAAGATGCTGTACGAAAATCGATAGAAATACTCGGTTCCATCTTGCGAACTTTTCCAATCATACTTTTCACGTCCTCGCGACGACGGAATAGAGGGACGGGTGGTGGTAACGGGAAGGAGTTACGACGTACGTAATGAAAGAACCGAGAGAACTTTCATTGGAATCTTCTCCGGGTTGATTTGGACGCGGGTATGTTTTTACGTCTTCCCTCCCGAGGTAATCGTTCAAGCCTAAAAGAATGTCTGAGAGTCTGGCCGACTTATCTTCTTCGTGCGATTAACGAGCCATGGAATTGCGCATTACTTGTTGTTTTTTATTTGATCCAAGTGGAAAATTTCCGCTCGTCATCGTGATTAAAGTATAACTACTGTATGATAAATTAGGCTACATCGACAAAAGTTACGCTAGAATGCGTACGATAACTGCGATAGTTAACGAAACTGTCCGAGAATTAATCAAATATTTGCGGAGTCTGGCGAGATATACGGATGATGTATCTGCGTATATCTAGGGAATATTTGATATGTGTAATCTAAATCGTGTTTGCACAGAATTCTCGCGATTACGATACTTGATTTACACTTTCCTTTCATCTTGAGACGAAGTTTTAGAAAAAAGGAACAAAGTCGCATACCAGCGAGCTCGGCAAATCCGAGCCGTTTTTGCTCGTCTAAGACCACACTGGTGGTTCCTTCATCTTCCCTAAAAACTTTTCTCTCGTCCTGTCAGGATGATTTATCGACGTATTGGCAGGAGAATATATGCGCCGCGATCGATTGTTCCGTGAATCACTTGCACTGCATTCTCGTGCAAGTCGCAGCTTCGTGCAATCAGCATCGCTTCGCGTATCTTGACGAACGATTCGTCATTTAAACTGGCTTTCATCAGACCGGATGACAATTTTGTCACGATTAAACCCAATACGCTTCATTTTTATCGAAAGGAATAAACCTTCTGTTTATATTCGCTCTTATATTATCGATAATTCTGTTTTCATTCGATAATATAATTCTGTTGGCTAAGCTGTGATTTATGGAAGCTAGACTACAAAGTCTCGTTATAATTAAACGTATATATATTTAACACAACATAAACATTTTTATGAAAAAAATCTAATGGAGAAGAGAATATAAATAAGACTAGAATAGATCTCGATTATCTCGATTTTTAATTTTCTGAGAAAACGTCTGATGTTTGAATACAAAACTACTCGCTTGCTATTATGTTTTATTATTAAACATGTTGATAAGAAATGTCCGAGTTGTTTGACATGCATATCAAAATGGAACTTTTATCAGTCATAATTGTTCAAACTCATTGTTCCTCATAACAATGTCTGCTTTTCCACCGGTTCATTGTCGATGTAGACTAAACTGTCCTATCGCTTCGCCAAGTTCGAGAAGTGGGCCATCGAAGCCCCAAAGCACCGCAGCTTCATATCTTCTATCAAGAATCGGGTCACCGATCGCAAGGTTACGTCTTCTTTGATTATCTAACGAGGTCAAACTCCAATGAAATGCTTGCGAAATTGAATATAACGTATAATATTCTATCCTGTTAATAATTTAGTAATAGGAAACCAATATTGAGACATTAAATTGTTAATTACATCATATGTATGCATTTAATTAATTGGAATAATACGGGAGAAGATGATATCATGGCCACTCGTAATATCTCCATTATTAGGTGACGAATTCTAGTGATTATTTATCATTTCAGTAACCGTTGGCGTTAATATGTCAATACACAACAGCCGACATTTGTTATAACGCAGTTCTACTTTTGAATATTTTGAAATTTTTCAAGGTATTTTTTAGTGTAGAGTTATATATACTTTTTCATTCTTTTTAAATTTAGGCATATTATCACAC
Source organism: Solenopsis fugax (assembly GCA_003595255.1). Taxonomy (NCBI): domain Eukaryota; kingdom Metazoa; phylum Arthropoda; class Insecta; order Hymenoptera; family Formicidae; genus Solenopsis; species Solenopsis fugax. The sequence continues at coordinate 19,955 of QKQZ01000079.1, read as the reverse complement.
GAATATATGTTCATTGACTTGAGTGTTTTTTTTTAATTTTACATTTTATTCAGCTATACACATTTCGAGTTATGTAAAGTTAAAAAATAACATAGAATTTGATTAAAGTGAATCCTTATGCATATTGACGTCTCAAATATGTCTAATACGACCTCTTTATCAAAATTTTTATATTGAAATAATCATTTAATGTTGATTGTAGTTTTATTGCTAATTTGTAATTTACATTACATCTATAGATTTTCATTACTCTAGTGTATACACGGAAAGTTTATGCATATATACAATGAGAAGCAAAAAGGTTGCAACACTTTTTTTCGATGAGTTTCGGAACTTAGCCTTGCTTATGAACGTAACTGGTTAGATCCATAAGTAATAATCAATCGTTCGGTGATCAGACTACATTCCGAAACTCATAAAAAAAAGTATTGCAAGCTTTTTGCTTCTCATTGTACATATATTTGCACATAGTCTATAATATTTTTTTTATTTAAAATAAATATATAATTTTATATCAAAACATTGTGTTTTTATAAACAAAACCAATTTTTAAAATCTATTTTAGTGAAAGGGCCGCATTATAACTCCCGTTTCTGTTTGACTTATTATATGCAGTGTCATCACATTTTTATAAACAATACTTTAGGTAAGAAATATTTTATAAGTTTAAATCTAAATTGATTGAACAATATATTAATGAATGTACACGTTAAATTTTCAATTTAAAATATTGATTGTTAACAATATTATATAAAATGTAAATGGGCAGGAGGGGAGAGGACATACTATCATCTTCTCTTCTATATAAAGTGATGTAATCAATGATTTATAATATTTCAAGAATCAAAGTTTCCTCCTCAAATTTTATCTACACATTTCTATTTGCGTAGATTATCTTATACAACATTCACAATTGACCAAATATAAAAATATCCGGTGTGATGAAAAATATCTGCGGGAAAATTTTATTATTATATTATGAAATATTTCTAAAATTATTTCTAAATATTGAAATTTTTATTTGCATCTAAAAAAAATTTAATAGATAAAGTTACAAATATAAATCTAAAATACGTTACGTATTCGTTGTATATTCCATGATCGATGATAAAATTAATTACAAAAATGTTGTGCAAAAGGTTATGTTCTATTTTAATAATGGCATCCAATATTTCTCAGGAAATTGCATTTTGTGGTTTTATAACAATATACCATTTCAATTTAGCTGCATAGATCATTTAAACCATCCATCTCTTTAATATTGGTTTTCTTGTATCGCACAACATAACAAGCACAATGATAGACAGGTAGATAGTATATTTTTATATTTTCGTATAGTTGAATGAAACTTGCTTTTGTGCTGGCGCGTAAATATTGAGTTTATATTTTTTTATACAAGATTAATATAAATAACGTGCTCGACAAGTTAAATAGATTTTTTCGATTATAACTATTAATTCATTTTTTGCTTGTTACACTACAAAACAGATATTAAGTCCGTATCGAATTGCGCATTGAAAATTGAGGATTGTAAATTCTGGATTAGACTTCAACCAATCAAAACGAAATCGATTAAAATTAAAATCATTTGATTGATATAATTCTAATTTTTAATTCGCAATCCTCAATTTCTAAGACATATGTTACAAGCTTTACGTGCAGTTCGTACAAAATATCCTAATATAATTTTGACATTAATTTAATATGCAATATACAAAATTCTTTACACTATTATTTTTATTTTTTAATAAATTTAAATGCAACGTATGTTTATTAAGAAGTTAAAAAAATACTATAACAAGATGTAGATTATTTAAATAAAGCTAAATGTTTTTTTTTTTAAACTATACAGGTTTCTTAAATTCTTTAAATCTCTTTTTAGTCCATTTATTTCTTATGGCGATTTATTATTTAAAAGGGAAATATGATATTTAAAACATTTGAAGAGATTTTTACCAAGAAATTGATCATGTAAGAATGTAAGCATATTTCACGAAGACGATTCTCTTGCGAGAACGACGTACTGTGTGTACACTATGTAATAAAGAATACTCTCAAGGGTGTAAAAGCTGCTCTTTCCGCGCGCCATCCTTTACCTTGCTCCATTTTCTCTTTTCTAACGAGAGATACGGTGCTTTACGACACAGTGTTCCATTTCTAGAGCTAGAGGAGCCAACTAGTTTACGTAACGAAAAGAAAATGTTAAGCTGCACCATTCGTCTGTCAAACTCGTCGCATTTACCTGCCTCTGTATTTAACCATCCAAGTTTTCGAGAACAGTGAGACGATGTCGTAATTAGAGAGACTTGAAATTAACTTATTAGAATGCTTAAATTGAGAGTCTTACGATATGTAAATTTTATTATTATATTAAGCATTAAAAGAAGAAAGGAATAAGATTTCGTTTTTGCCATTATTTTGTCATTTTATTTTAATATTAATCGCGAATTGGCTAGTATATTTAGATTCTGTAAAAAATGTGTTATGACTTTTTTTAATGTACAATTTTATCAATTGTTTATATAAGCAATAAAAGTGAAATGTATATAATTTTGATGATACATTGAACAAAAGATAACAATTATAAGTTACTTACTCGAACATTTTGAAAATTTTACATTTTACTGGAATATTGTATAACGAGGATGTGTCGCAAAATGACTGAAATGGCGCGTTACTTCCGTGGTAAATCGAGCGCTCGTTTTATCCGATTTAACGTGCAAATGCGACGCTCGCATTTTTCTTCGCCGCGGGAGCAAATACTGAACGAGTGAGTGAGCGAGCGAGCGAGCGAGCGAGTGAACGAACACTAGGCAAGAAATTGCGCCCCGAGATGGATAGTCACGTTCACATTGTACATCGAATAAACACCCGTCCGGAGTGCATACATAATAATAAAAACTGGCAAAAAATTTATTTCGCGCACGTCGTATCCGTTCCGTGAGCTTTCATATTACAATTCGTGCTCAAGTTCGCACGTTAAATTTGAGTAATAAATATTTAAGGATGCATCGTTGCAATCGCTATATTAATTATAAAACAAAAAGCTGCGAAAGTACTTTAGAAATTATTCCACGACGAAGTTTGTTAAGTACAGAGAAAACTCGCAGGTTGTATTAAAATTCACGGATATCTCGAGACGTTAGGGAAAACTAGAGTTTCCACCGTCAGCGATTTGTTTTTCTATTTTCATAGCAAGTGCGTTTTGCTCTACTCGCATTATGCAAAGTCCTACAGAGCGCGTCACACTTTGTCTAATTAAGTTCTACTACCCCTTCAATTCTACATTTCTCTTTATACGAATCGAAGCGAATAAAGTCGAAAAGATCTTAGAAAATAGTTTTCTTAATATTCCATAATTTTTCTTAAATTTTAAGGCTGAAATTAGTATTTATGGATGAAAAGTAGAAACAAAAATCATAATTAGTGAGAACTTAATGAGTAGAAAGTGTATGAATTTTCTTAACTGAAAATAATAATAAAATTGAAAATACTGTAGATGAAAAATGAAATTCTTAATAAAAATATATAAAAGTCTTGTTTCTAATATATGAATATCAATGAGCAATATGATAAAAATAATGCTAAAATTTTATTAAGTTTTAAGAAGAAACAAGCTATGAGAGATAAGAAAAACAAAAAGAAAAAAAGAAAATGCTGCAATTGAAATTGATAATTAAAAGTTCATTTCTTATTTAAGTTACTACTATTTTCTCGATAGGATAGTAAAATGATGGACAGTAAAATGCTAATCAGCTTACGTACCTCAATTTCCGCATTCAAAGATGTATGAAAAGCTGAGGGAGCAATTCTTTTCGTATGTATATTCATACCAAGTTGTTGCTGCGTTCGCTTTATTTTTGTTTTGTGCTTTATAACACACGTTGTTTTTCCAATAAATTTATTTTGTTGTTGTTGTTTGACCGAGTTGTTATGTTTTAACCATTTCTCAAATTATTTAATAGCTATAAGAAATATTCGTATTTTTGTGTATATTATGTAACAAATGGATAGCAATTTATAAAAACATTTTGACATTTTGAAAACATGTAAGGATTTTTTACATACTATTGATGCAACTATATATGATAATTTGTTTTGCAAAGTTTTACATAATTCCATCATATATAATAAAAACATTTTTTTATATTTTTAATTAATAATCCACCTAAAATATTTCAAGAAACAATTTAGTAAGCTCTTATTTTTATAATAATTTTTATCACTAAATCGTGATTGAAAAGTTTTTAAATGTATATCAACATGTATAAGTTATTTATAGTTACAAGCGTAACTTCTTCATATAATCACATCTATATTAAACTAACATACTTTCACAAACATAAAGATAGATGATAATATTTTTTTATTTCATAATTTAAATACATAATTTTATAGTTACAATGGAAATGAAAGAGAGAACTAATTTATCTTTTTTTAAACAAAAAGATCAAATTTATTATTTTAAGCCTGTAACGTAATATCTTTTTGAATTAATTTAAATTGATTTCTTGTTAAAACTCATGATATTTTATTTAAACTAATTAATTAAAAATTTGTGAAAGAGCAATCGGATAGTTACTAGTTATATATTTGGTAGTATTAATTAATGTAACCTATTTTCTGGTCGAGATCAAACTGCGAAATCGAAATTGTTTCAGAATTCTTTTTGTTAAATTTAAAATGTTTCGCATATGTTGCGATAAATGAAATTGAATCAATGTTTCCAGTTAAAAATTGATCGTGAAATATTAAAATAAGATTAAATCGAGATAAAATGGTTTAAGTTACAATTTGATTAGATGTTTGAACAATTTTATATTCCATCGATTCAACTGTTATTAGGAAGATTCTTCTCAGGGAATTTAATAACGATTTTACGCGATTTGAATAACTATACAAAAGAACATCGTGGAAAGACGATCTTGTCGATGTCTATGTCTCTCTTATTCTGAGTTTCCTATTCCGCGAATTTCTGGAATTCTTGCAATGGTATCTGTGCCGTCGATGCAATTGCTTTCTATCTTATCAATTTTCGTTTGATTCTAGCCTTCTCTATCTATTAAAATCCATTTTTTTTTTCGATAAATCAACTAACAGCAGTTATCTACTCAAATGGTCTAGTGTAAATTTGTAACTTATTATTTTTTTCTTCGTATCTGAAATACTCTCCATTTTTAATTAGAGATTAGTTAAATTTTTACACTATTTTAATAAATACGTGCAATAATTCATGCAATTTTGTTTAGAAAAATTTTATTATTTTATTATATATATATCTCTCTTTATACATATTTAAAAAATAATAATAATATAGTAACAGAAATTATTTTATTTTGCAACGAAAAAAGCAGTATATGTGTTATTAAATTTTCCAGCGTGCAATGTCTCTCGTATCTTCATCAATTTGTGTACCGTAAACTTTTATCGATTATTCGCCCGATAAATGGTGGAAATAACTTCAAAACAAAATATCACTTTTATTCATACAACTGTGAAGAATTAGTCTTGCGTAATCCCAATTTTAATTGACGTAATTACTTTATATTATGTATACTAGAAAAGAATAATTATCGTAAGAGCTATCTGATATTTCAGAATAATTGTCGCAAGATTTGATTATTTCTTAAATATCATATTTGAGATGTTTCGAAAATCAATAGATATTCTTATATCCGTGGATATGTTTTTCCAAACAAATTATCGATTTTCGTGAACTTTTTGTTTTATCTAATAAAATTGATAAGATTAATGACTACGGTACAATGTTCAACAATAATGTTACGCGAATTCCAGAATTTTTTTCTAACAATTACTTGAACAATTTAAAAAATTAAAAATTATCGCGAAATCAATAATATTGGAATAATTGCCGAATCTAGTACTTTGTTTCTTACAGTCCTATCGTAAAAAAAGATATGTACATTGATTTTCTCACTTACCATTGTTATCCGTCAATATAAATTATGCACTCTCATCTCTTGTAACACGGTAATGATAGCTAATTTAATATTACACGTGGCACTGAGTAATCACCATCATCAGTTACGAACTTTGTTCTCTGTTCGATTAGCGCTTGCATCGAAATAGTGCTTTTCCGCACCATACCGCTTTACCGTCTCTGGATGCAAAATGCGGAAATAACTTGCAGGAATATTCCACTTTACACTTTCGTCTTCGTCTCTTGCGACAGATGGGAAAAATTCAATTTCGTCAGATAGTAGGCACGATTCGTTGTGTGAGTAGAACAGGTTTACTTTACGCGGGTGGAGATAGAATAGTTGGAATTACTCTGTGTTCTATATTAAGCAATTTATGCCCAGCATTGCATAGTTATCTTGTTACCACTGATGACATACTATCTCTATTGCGGTCAGTAACATGATATGGCGACGTAATTATGACAGGAAGTAACATCCGTTATGTGAGAAATTCTTTGAAAAATAATATGTTGAGAATGTAATATGAGTAACGCATTAGTAAATGATAACATTTTAACGGTTTAGTATAAAAGATTTATTTTTTTTATTAAGAAAAAAAGAATACAAAATCGCCATACGTACAGAACTTATTATTAAGGAAAACAGATATTTTGCTGTTAAATGATGATGAGAGCGTGTTAGCAAAATAAAAAACTAATACACAGAAAAAAATGAGTATCAAATCAACAATTCATTGTTTCATATATAAGCAAGAATATAAAATCTTGGAAGAAATTGATAATCTTAATCAGACATAATTTACTTATGTGAAGAGAAAAATTTTCTCCGTGTAAGCAAATTATGTCTGTTTAAGATTATAAATTCTTCCAAGAAGATTTTTCATTCTTGTTTATATATGAAACAATAAATTATTGATTTGATATTAATTTTTTTTCTGTGTATAAATAATGAAAAGCTACTTTAATTGGATGTGATGAGCACGTGTTATTCTTTCCAACATATCCAAAAACCGCCACAATCAATTATCGCAGCTTCGCTCATATTAATAATTGATAATGTAATTTAGGATATTAACGCATAATTTTCATAAGAGTGGTACCAACGACGAATGCGCCAATGATGCTGGTAGTGGTGCTAGCTCGACTAACCTAAATATACGCGGTGAGTCGCGCACCTGCCGTACTTAGCCGCGTATTATATGGGTAAAGCTTAGCGGCACATTATTAATTCCGGACGTATATTCCTGCTCGAGCACACGCCTCCTTCTCCATGTAGAAACTTTGGACTTGTTAGCAAGTACTTCCGTAACCTTTCCGCGTAAGCAATGTTAAAAAGCGCCGCTACAACTTGTGAGCTTTACTGCCGCGTTAAATATATAACATGGTGCGATCATTAAATATGCATATCGATCGGAAGTTTGCATATCCTTCGAAAGCTCGAAGTTCCGTTCGCTAATCGACTCGTCGTTAAATTATATTCAAGGATATTGCTAAATGTTAAATTATGACAAACGGAATTCAGGGCGTATAATTCGTCAGGAACCATTTAAACGTCTCGTGGCGATAGAGTGGGAGCTAGGATAGAGACAGTGGAAGCGGATCAAGCAGATCAAGAGCGCTCGTGGGATTATCGAGGGCGTTCCGAGCATCCCTCGTGAGTGCCGTAAAATCGTGTTCCGTACGTACGTCGCAGTGCGCTTCAACTCCTCACTGTTTCAAACCCCCGTCTACCATCGCTGACACAAAGGCTACGACCAAGTCCCGACGCCACTCATCGGTTCGCCACTTCACCGAAGAGCGCGCCACCCCTTGCTCCGCGTTATTTGCTCTTTCGATTCATTTCCAATGTCTACCCAATTTCCACGAGCTATTGGAGATCTCGTTTGAACAGCCACGAGGATCCCTTCTTGTTTGCCAGAGTAAAAGGTAAATGGAAATATCCGAGGCAGTCGCGCGCTCGCCATAAGCAGGAAAAGGGCGCTCTGCAAGAGCGATGAATGTGAGGAGTTTGGATGAAAGTAAGCACAGCAGAGTGGTTGGTTGTCTGGCTTTGTATTCTCTCGAGCAAAATTCCAATAAACACTCATTTGTCTAAGAATGTTCGGCATTCTGTTATGCTTCCTCCTAACATTTATTTGTACCGACGATTATCGATGTTTACTGAAACATCTTTTCATAAAAATTCGTCCATTTTTATAATTTATAAATATTAATTTCATAAATATTAAATGAGAAATAAAATAAGGTATTGGGTTAAATAAGGTATTCATATTGTGTTATTTCCGTCACACGGATTTATTACTCAATTATATGTTATGTAAATCGATAAAATTGTGGAAGATCACTTTCTTGCACCCGCAACTGCGCTGAATACGATAATCCGTGACAACGTTCATAACCTACCCGAAGAGCGAAGAAAGTCCTTCTCATGCATTATGCATATTTCGGTAACCGGAGACCGCTAGTCTTAACTGCTAGGAAGTTGTAAGGGACACTTTATACCGCTAAAAACAGCCCTAAGTCCTCTGAGAGTGAGCGGTTAGGTACTTTGTAAGTGACCGTTCTCTCTAGCTGCAGTACTTTAAGCGCTTGTTGTAACAGGAGTGACGAAAGATGAGTCCAACGGAAGCGAGCAACCGTAGAACTTGATTAGCAGCGTAAACGCATAAGCGAAGTTGTCTGTAAAGTTTGGACAGGGATATATTGCGCGACATATTCAAGGCGATAGAGATAGGTACATATATCGATATGTATACACGGAGACACACAGATTTGACACAGGTTTAGGAGAACGCGCGTGTTGGCATTCACTTTGATGGGGTTGACTACTTGAGGTCTGGTGGCCAAACTGAATGCCTGCCGCAATGTGACCACCGTTGATTCAAATTAAGGAGACCACAGAGCCTTGATCTTTCCTATTAAGTAACACCGTTCGTTCTCATCGTCGTGTACCAAGAGCGCGTGAACCAAGTAGGCTATTGAGGTACAAGTATGTAACAGATTATAATAAAAAAATATAGAAACTGATATGTGAAAATTAATTAAAGATAAGCGCCTTATTCGATCACAGTTAAATTTTCGTGCTGATATTTCTTGTGTGATTTTATATACCTTTTTAAGTTTATCAAACTGCACGCCGAATAAATTTTCGGTCTTGAAACAAAAATGTAAGTTGAACAATAATAGTAACATTTCGATATTAAATTAATAATCAATTTAATAATAATAATGCTAACAGGTCTCTGTTACTCCCTTCTCCCCAAATACTGTACAGAATTTGAACAATAACACCTCACGATCACATAAGAAATATCAGTACGAAGATCCAGCTATCAATAAAGCTCATCTTCAATTAGTTGTGTTTTCACATACTTGTGTTTATATTCTCTTATTATTATTTATTACATGCATCTATGATATATGTTGTTCTAAACATTACCGGTTGTTACGATAAATATCATCGCATGCCTTAGCAGGGTTGGCAAAAAACTTGTTTTTTTCATTTTAAACAAAAAACATTGTTTTTTTTATTTAAAACAATTTGTTTCTGTTTTATTTGTGTTTTTTAAGTAACCAAAAAAACATGTTTTAAACAAAAAAAAAACATGTTTTTAACAAGCAAAATACTTTGGTAAAAGTCAAAAGTATGGTTGCAAGCTTAGAAGTTTTGTGACTGATAATGCAGCAAACATGCATAAAATGAGAGAACAATTGGCAAAGTGTGAAGAATTTGGTATGCCTGATATTATTACTTACGGATGCTCTGCACATATTTTAAATCTTCTTGCGTACGACATTGAAATTCCAGGAATCAAGGGAAACATTAAAAAAATTATAAAATACTTTTGAAACACGCATTTTGCGGCTGCTAAGTATAAACAAGCAGATGGAAAAGCTTTAGTAATGCCACAAGATATTCGATGGAATACTTTCGCCGATTGTCTGGAATCATATGTTAATAATTGGCATATCTTATGTAAAATTTGTACTGACAATCGAGTAGCAATAAGCTCGGATATTTCATCCAAAGTTAACGATATGGATTTAAAAATTAATGCAACTAATTATTTGGAAAAATTAAAATTAATTTCAGTCGCTTTAGATAAAGTTGAACAAGATTGCTGTATGTACAATTGGTGAGGCCATAGAAATTTGGATCGAAATAATAAATCATTTTAAACAAAACAATTATTTGGAGTCTGATCTTAATTGTGTTCTGCAGCGTTTCAAAATGGCAATGACACCTGCACATTATTTAGCAAATTTACTCGATCATCGATTTAGAGGACTTCAGTTAAGTCAGGAACAATTAGATGAAGCCATGGAATATGTCAATTCGTATCACCCTGCAGTCATTCCTGACGTTATGTCTTATAGAGCAAAAACTTTTCCGTTCAAAAATTATCTTTTTTCCGAGGAAACCATTAAAAATGTTAAGCCGATAACATGGTGGCTTGCGTTAAAAAATAGTATTAATACTGTAACATTTGACTTAATAACACAACTTCATACAGCAATTGCTTCTTCTACTGGCATAGAAAGGCTGTTCTCAGCTTTTGGTTTAGTGCATACAAAAACAGATTAGATACAGAAAAAGCTGCAAAATTAGTAACAGTTTTGAAGGCACTAAACAAAGAAATTAAGGTTGATGAAATTGAACATGAGACTGAGTCTGTATAATATAAATATTTAGAAATATAAATAAAACACTAAAAAGTATTTTTTGCGACTTATCTATCAGTATTTGTTTTCTTTTCACAATTTTTTTCCAAATAATTTATGTTTTATTTGCGATGATTTAAACAGTTTTAAACTATTGTTTAAAACTGTTTAAAAGAAAAGTGTTTAAAACAAAGCTCACTGTTTTAAACAAATTTTAAACACACTGTTTTAAACATTTTGTTTAAAACATGCCAACCATGTGCCTTAGTGATCGAATTAGTTAAGACACCTGTCGCAACGCGTTGCGGAGAGTCGGAAGGTTCCAGGTTCGATCCATGACTGCAATGTCATTTTTTGCAACAAATTTTTTACAGTCAATTAATTTAATATTGTGATATTACAATTTTTGTTTATCTTATAACTGTGTTTCAAAATTGAACATTTATACGACGCGCAGTTTGATAAACTTGAAAATCTGTATAATGTCTCACAAGAAATGCCACGTCGAGCTATGATTGAATAAGGCTCATCTTTAATTAGTTATGTACTGATTATGTTCATATTCAAATTAAGTGAAGGAATTGTTGGCATCTTTATGATTTTAATATTCCTTAAAATAATATGCATTCAAAAAAATTCAATTATTATAAGAAGCAATGACTAAAAAATACTGACCTATTATTACACACAAATTAATTTAATATTCTTCATTTAATATTCTCTTATAAGAATTGTGTCGGGAATAAAAAGATCGTGTAATTACGTTCTATAGGTTTATGGAAATTTTTTTTCAAGTTTATTGAACGACGAACGATGATGCAATATCGAGAACCTCGAAAAATAGGCCCTTTATACCCTTCTATGGTATCGTACATCGATCTTAAAGAATTCTCAGATTCCCTTACGGCGCTTTCATCCACCCGGTCTTTCTTCGACGAAGACTTGGGCTTATTATCAACCTCGAAAAAGCCAGAACGTCGGTTGATTATAACTATATTTACTTCGGCTGGTACATCGAAATTATATCGTGTATTATCGACCACCAACGATATGTCAACCTGATCCTATCGATTCTAATAATCGTTGATCAAGAACGATGTCATGCCTGAAAGATTTTTGGCACATCAATGGACATAAATTTTGGCTTTCCGATTAGAATTCTGTTTAGACTTTTTTATTCTAAACAATATTCTTTCGTTACATAATGTGACTGATAATTACATTTAAACATAATTATTGGAACGTAATTACACGATGTTTATACATATTATATTGAAATATTAGAAAAAATACAGATAAATAAAGATCGGGCGATTGTAGGATAACATTTATCGCGCTCTTTTAATTACGATAGAACATTGAAAGCAAAGAAAGAAATCTACTGCTTCCATTATTTACAATTTGTTCGTCTCAAGTACTAAGTAATTACTAAAAGGAGGATTAGTCGTACTTAAACCAAATCGTACTTAAGGCCTTGATTGATTATCCCACCGATCTTATCTGATTGGTCAGTCATGATTTTCCAATTGCCACGATCGATTGCGACTAAGGTTCCTTTATACTCCGAGAGAAGGGTGCGGCCCTTTACCCTGCGTCGAACGTTACACGGTAACTCTGGATCAATCACGGTAAAGGGCAATCGATCATTCTCGAGCACAGGGCCATAGTGGTGTTGGCGAAATTTCGGTGCATATAAGTGTCAAATTTCTATGATCGATGTCCGGTAATAATTTGGTCAGGAACGCTAATAGGGAATACATTAGCGTACTAACGTGCGAAATCAAACGCTAAAGCTTGATCTCTGCTTTATTATTATGCGGAATTTATCAATAGGTAATTATAATTTACATGGAATCGTAACGATAATTTTTTTCTTCGAAATAAAAGATAAATGATACTTGCATATTATTTTCTGGAAAATATTAAATTTACGTAATATCTTTGCGGTAATACTCTCATAATGCGCATTTCGAAAGAAGAAGTCATGTAAATGTAGAAAGACAGAATTATGCAAATATATTTAATTATAGGAATATTAATGAATAATGTAGCATATATTATAGAATGAAATTTTAACTGACGAAATAATTAAGCATGATTTAATAAAATCGTTTAAGTGCCACAAATGAATAAAATTACACGTTAAATTATATTCTCTAAATTGAAATTAGTGAAATTTACTACAGTACCCAGCAAGTACTGATTTGCAGTGCTAAACTTACAACTATGATCATTAATAATTCATTGTCTTTTAATAAGTCCGATTAAGAAAGTAGATTACATTATATTTTATAGTTTATTCTGATTTAGATTAGAAACATTAAGATCAATTATAATATGAATTAGTAGAATAATTATGCAGAAGTCAAGTTTATGCTAGTTATTACCATATTTACTCAAGGATCATTTTAAAATAAAAAAAGCGTAATATTCAGTACTTATTTTATGTACATGCTCGCCTTTAGTAATAAAAGAGGTTTAATGAACAAAACTTAAATTTAAAAGTCTCATAAATATGATCTGACTTACGACTTCACACAGTACGCGCACAGTACGATTCACTTTTTAATCTCGGTTCTTAATTTTAAGACCACGGCTCTGGTTACAGTTTCCACACGGAAATCATTTTGCCCAACCACCTGCCACGCCAGCATTAACGCCGCTTTTGCGCAAGTAGGTAGGACGCTCGCCGGAAAATTAATTTAATCCACGTGTCGTCCGGTGGCAAGAGATGCATACAACATGTCGCATAGTTATAAAGAACAGAGAGGGAGGAAAGGATGAAGAAAGATTGAGCATAAGTGTGAGAGAGAAGGAGAGAATTTGTGGGAACGACGAAAACGCAGTCCCGAAAACTTCTAGCAATTCCCATGCGACGTGGTCGATGCGTTTGCAGTTTCCAACATCGCACGCTACTAAATTAATTTAATCCGTATGTCTATATAGCGGAAAACGCGTACGTCGTATAATACAATTGCAGATTATGTATCCTGCCGGGAGAACAGGTTTGTAATATTGGAATGAAATAGGGGCTCGAAAACGCGACGAAAATACAGAATCTGATGTTCGACAAATTTTCCTTGTTTAACGAATATTCACGGAACTGCTAATACCGGAAACTACCAATACAATTGTATTGACTTCATGCAGAAAATGTCTACACATTAAATGAAGGAATATAACTGGAAAACTTTAAAAATAGATTCGTGGTTTCATATTTTAATGAAACTATCCATCTGTTTTCGAGAGAAAAGCATAACTAGCACGCTTCTTATAATAAATACTGAAGAACAAAATTCTTTTTTTTTTTATAAGGCTCTCAGAGTCTTCATTCTAATCGAAAATTTAAGATGTCCATCAATACAGTCGAGTTGACAAAGCATCGGACTACATCAGATATGTCTTAGTGCGTAGGCTTTTGTTCTTTGACATTATGGATCGCGAAGTCGACAGTTCCTGGGCACTGGTAAACGAAGGAGTAAGCGGGATGAGCTTGGACGGACGTTCCGCTTACTGTAGAACGGCAGTGGCGTTGAACCGCAGAGAACGTCGCCGGTGTACATGTCACCGTGAAACATTTATTAGCGAATGCGCCCGGTAAAGCGGTCTACCAGAACGTCTAGCATTCTCGTGCGCGACGAAGAACGGGGTTGATTAATGGCATCGTTTTACCGAGGTATTTATAACGAACGGCTCGTTCACGTTCGTTCGACACGCCGAATTGCAAAGGCCAACTTAGATCACTGTCAGAGCGAGCTAGTCGATAATCGCCTGAAAAACTAGTATATGCGGAACGAGAAACGCGGTGCGACGATTATAATTATGGAATATGGATCTGAATACGTGCCACGGTCAGGCATGCTGTTTAATTATGCGGAAGTCTAATATTGGGGAATGTAAGGATGTCAATCGCAAGAATGTCTTTTTTATATCACACTGGAAATCAAAATTTTATAGGCACGCTATCTCGTGATATTAATGGGCACTTGAAAGTACGATAGCTGTGTTTCTTGTACAAATATCGAAATACGATCCTGCATCAAAACCACAAGCATGATATAAATCGATTTCTTTCGAACGTGCATGTGCATCTGGGAGGATATGCTGCTCATATACGCACGTATAAACGTGGTTGCACGTGCCATTTGAACGCGAAGTACTAGATAAAATGCCGCATTCCTCGGAGTTTGTTTTTTGAGAATTGTCGACACGATGGACATAATAATAACGGCAAGCTATCCCTGGAGCGCGATATGCAAAATTCTTTGGTGATATTCATTGAAATATACATGCTGCACTGAATTTTTACAAAATTTTGTGATATCTTCCAACATACAAAAGGCGAACAAACATTATAAATCGTATAAATGCATATGCACACACGTGCAAAGAATTAAGTAAATTCTGCTATTAAACATATACACACGCAACTAATCTATTGAACTTCTTACGTGTATTACATACTTTTTGATTTTTATTTTATCTAATTCGTATTCTCTAATTTTTTATTTTTTGTTTTGTGTTTAATCTTCAGTGTAGTTCACTAGATGGGGTGTGACATACCTCAGCAATATTTAAACTCCTAATAATTTTCTTTTTTTTTATTTTAAAAGATTAAAGAGTTTATCCTCTTTTCATTATTTTGTTTTATTTTTATACTTTAAGGGACAAAAATTGATGTTATGACAGTAAATTACTGTCGTATTAAATTATATTTATATTAAAGTATACTTATAAAATATAGCATGAGTAGTATGATGTATGAGATACCCCGTACGGGGATTCGCGGAGGGCTAATATTAATAGTCTAATATTTGTTAATAAATTTCTGATAAGCTAAAAAACATTTTCTAAACTTCGTAACAAACATTTTAACATTTATTTTCTAGTAACTAAAGCTACTAAATTAAAGTAACTTTAATATTTTTTATAGCAAAAATCTTTTATTTAGAAATAATTAAACATGTTTTCTCCTTAAAAAAAAATAAGGATGTAGCACCGCAATAAAGTATGAAATATTTACGTCCGAAATTTTATGGTTTCACAGCAAGTTTGAAAACGTTTCACGAATTCTAGTTTCAAAGTATGCAACGTGCGCATCGCACACATGAGCTGCATACAAGCCACATTCGATTCAGGTATCATGACCACAACTATGTGATGGAAGCAGCATGTTGCTCGAAACTCGGAGTCGCAAGTTTGCTCGTAAAACGTCGGATACGTAATACGACATGGTCCGTAGATAATTTGTGGTGTTAGAATATGGGCAGGTATCGCCTTTAGCTGTGTTTCTTGTATTGGAAGCTAATCCTAATTCCAATAGTGCCTTTAATCAATAGTCACTTACTTATAATTAACCACACATAACTTTCCTTTGACTGTTTATCTTATTTGATTGGTTATCTTATCACTGGATTTTAGTTAATTATAACCATTATAATTAACTAAAATACTAAAATACTAAAACATTTAGTGACAAAAATATAAAATAAATAATATTTATAGATAAAAATTCAACAGGTTATAGATTTTGTGTGTGCTAATAGCATTTAAAAAATCAGATAAACTAATGTTGATTTTGTAATGTATGTAGTTAATAATAATGTAATTATGCAATTTTATTCTGAATTTTTAAATTTTTATAAAAGAAGATTGTAAAATATTCATTATATATTTGCAATTATTATGAAGATTAAATCAATATTTTTTATAAAATCTATCAATTTTTTAAATCGTTCTAAACCTCCATAAATTTTATTATGATAAATGATATTAATATAAGACTGATGAGTGATAATAGTAAAACTAATAATTAATATGAATAAAAATATATCAATTGTAAAAATAAATTCTAGTTTTAATTAACTCAAATGGAATACGCATTGAACAATTCCCCCTATATTTTAAAATGTTTATCCAAGCAAATAAGATTAATTAATAGGGAAATAGAGATTAATTAATAGGGAATTAGAAGCAAATAAGGATTTACTAAAAATTTTCAAAATATATACAAATAAATATTTAGGAAAATAATATTCTTGTAAAATTACAATATTTGTAAAATGGTAATACAAGATTTTTTAATTATAGTTCTTCAATTTTTATTTTATAAAATCTAATGGCTCTTATATCGCGTCTATTATGATTAATTAATATAAATATGATAAATAAAATTAATCTTTACATATGTATCTTTACATATGTGTTAAAATCGGTTTTATTGAATAATTAACATAGACCAATTAGCCCTTTTAGTTTAAATCGATTAAATCTTATTTAGAGAGAATTGTAACTGAGAAAAGGCCAACAAAGGTCATAACAGATTTTAGTACTGAAATATTATTTTATATGTGATTTTATATACATTTTCTAGTTTTTCAAACTGAACACCGTTACTTTTGAACGTGGAACGCAGCACTTAAATTGAACTAGAATAGTAATACTATAACTTTAAATTGATAATCAACTCAATAATACTGATGCTAACAAACATCTATAAGATCCCTCCTTCTCGAAAAAACCATAAAGAATTTGTTATGCCTCGGTGGTCAAACTAGCTGAGACGCCTACATGGAATGTAGGGAGATCCAGGTTCAAATCCTGGCTGAGGTAATATTTTTCCCGAATTCTTTACAGTTTGTCGGAAAGGGATTTTATAGATGCATCAGTATTATTAAATTATCAATTTATAATAATATTATGATATTACTATTCTGGTTTAATTTAAGAGTTGTGTTATATTAATTATTGTTTATCTAGAGACATTTTATTTAAATTATTCTTTATGCAAAAACATAATGTTAACTGTGTTTATTAGTCACTTTTCTATTAATTTAATCTTTTAATTAAAGACTATGTCACTTTTGTTTAATATTATCAATAGATGATGATTTTTTAAGTCGAAAAATCTTCAAAAAATCTTTTCTCTTAATATTAAATATCAGATCAATAATAATTGGCAATATTCCATTCTTAAATTTTTCTTCAGTAAAATTATCAGATTGTTATATATTCCGAAGTGACTTTTAAATAAATTTTTAATTGTATAGTAAATATAAAATGCACAATACAAATATGTAATAAAATATTTTTAATTTCTTATTTCACGTTTAAAGATAATTATGCATATAAAATATTTAAAAAAATATTAAAATATTAAATATGCATATAGAAAAATATCTTCTTTCTTTATTATTGATTAATATTTGTAAATAAAACAATTCGAAAGAATTGTAAAAACATTGGTATGATACATCTTTTCATTAGCTAATGGATTCACACACACTTTTTATGTTAATTATTTTAATATTTACAATTAATTGATATCTAAATTGCTTTCTCTTGATAGAGATTTTAAAATTAGATTTTAAAAAGCGTATTTAGATTTATCGATACAATATGTTAATTCGTGCGAAATAAATTCTCTTTAAATCTTTGATAAATTTTTGAAAATATTAGTATGAAAATGCTACGATTTCATAAAACCGGATGTCATCATATCATTTGTGACCTACTTTCTTTTCCACATCGCAATCGAAACAAGCATTATCCCGTATTTCTCTCCAGAAAAAATTCTTTATTCCAATTTGTGAAGTGCATGAAAGATGCGATTGCGACTTTTTGACAATGAAATTATGCGTTTTTATTTTTTCTTTAAGCATAAATTATAATTTGATGTATTTTTTTATTTATTTACATTTATCATTTATCTGAACATTCATGATCTAAATGAATAATACTCGATTGCAATTTAAAAGTGCAGAAAGCGAAGAATACATACATAGTGTCATTATTATCAATAATACAATCAATTTTATAATATTTTTAATAATTATAGAACTTTACTGATAAATGATTAAATATAATTTTATCATTAAAATTATTAAAAGGTACAAAATAATGTATTTATAATCTAGTTAATTTTCTCTCTGACAAAGAGAATGAAACATATCGCGCTCTTTTTGCATAAATAAAGAGATTAATACAAAATAATCAGAGCACAATTACTATGTCTAATTCGAGCCGAATCGATCGTTGTCGAGACGCTGCGTCGCATTGGTTCAATGATCTCACGAACCGCTCCGCAAATTCTTTCCCTTCGCTCTCCTCATCCTCGCGCTCGCCCTCCTTTTATTTCGCACGCGGATCAAGATAAATCGCTTCGATAGCGATTACGAGGGTACTGGGGTCGACATGGTCATAGAGCACGTCTGATGCAAGTCGAGTGTCCGTTGAGCTTGTGGGTACAACGAACGCTTCGCGGTTCTTTCAGTGTCCCTTCGAGCCATTCGGATACGTCGAGTGGGATGCGGAGTATGCCGTCGCTCCTGGATTCGATGTGCCGCCGATCGTTTGTACCCTTACACGCTCAGGAATTTTTGTAATCTTCGGCGAATCTTTATCGTTTCGGAAACGCGCGCGCGGATCGAAAGCACCACCTGGAGCGTGACCGCGAAGCCCTTGGAGATACCGTGAGATTCTTGTGCCTTGTACCTTTGAAATTCCGATGGAATGCTTTCATGAGAACGTCCTCGACGCTAACAGGAACCTCTTTAAAATTGCTCTCGATTCGTGAATTAAATCAGACTTATTAAATATTATATGAATGGCAAAGGATGGATAAAAGTTGGAAAGTATAGCTTATTTAAAACTTGCAAAATTCCTCTCTTTGCAATTTCTGGAATGTACTTTAAAGCGAATATACCTATTCTCCGGAATCTTTTTAATTATGAAGCGATTAAACATGCGAGTAAATAAAATGCAACGAATATAATAAGAAGGAAACGAGACTCGTGAATTTTGAGATACTTGAACGATATTTATTACTTAAAATTGGCTTTAAAAAATTTCTTAAAGTATATCATGGATCCAATCAACAGAGTTACAATCTATATATTTTTTAAATTAAATATAAATGTATTATAAAATATAATAAAATGATTATTATAATAACATGAAAATCGGTCGAAAATTTCACGAGCCAAAATACAATAGATGTAATTATAAGATTTCAAATCGAAACAAATTTATAAATGCATTGACGTGATACGTTTCGGCTCTACTTAGCCTTCTTCAGCCTAATAACAATAATCTTTAAATCGGAAAGTAGAAAGTATAACGACGATACATATTACTTATATTTAAAAAACCTAACATTTTGTATGATTTATAAATCTGATTTGACTAATGTAGATGAAACAATTAAGATCAATCTAGATCCTTCCAAGTTTGCCGATTTGGAAGTTAATCCATTGACTATAACCAACAATAAATGGTTTGTCAATATTTTGAAGACGGAAATTCCTCCTAGTGTTTCAAATCTGCTACAACTGGGTGATAATTTTTGTCTTCC